>JAULKM010121330.1:0-20937 GCA_032355605.1 Rubia tinctorum | reverse complement strand
TAAATCCCATAAATAAAGGGATTTACCTTATCTCAACTATCCCATAATATTCCATAAATCCAATTCCATAAATATAGAGATTTTCCATAAAAAACATTATGCTTCCATACGCTTGAACCCAATATTGCGTAATCACCAAGTTTCCATAAACTAATTTCATCGCAATATTCTTCTCGCCAATATGAATTTCTGCGATATGTTCCAACATGGTATGTTATCCGCGGTATGTTCCAACATGGAATGTTTTTTGTTTATTGCACTAGTTCACAAATTCCAACACATTAATCCATGAGATGCATATGACTTTACATAAGTGAATGGAAAAGTGCATTGTTTCATGTTCACAATGTTTTTAGCCTCTCTAACTTGATGAGTTACGACAAATTTATTAATAAAGAAATCAGATTCGTTAAAATCGATCTTTTGGACACTGGTTTTTTTTCAAACTTCCGGAGAAAGACTTTTAAATTAGTTAAGATGAGCTTTGTAGATTTAATGAATATAATGTTATCTTCAGCATAACTAAGAAAAATATCGGGTTAGCATTGGTTGGGAACTGTTAATAATCAAGCTTCTTATCATGCTGTGCTTCTTGTAAAGGATTCAAAGAATATATTAAAAAGAAAGGGAGATAAGGGATCACCTTATTTAATCCTCGAGAAGCATTAAAAAATTCCACAGGTTTTTCATTTATTAAGATGGAAAATAGCATGTGAGATATTTTTCATGATAACCTTGCACAAAGCTACAATGCATACCAAATTTAAGAAGAATACTATTAAGAAAAGACCAGATTACCCTATTAAAAGAATTTTTTTAGACTATGCAATCAGGGTTCTTATGTTTAGTATGTAAAAAACTTATCATTTATTGGAGATATATGACATTATCAAATATATCACTGCCTTTTAAGAATGCAGACTGATGTGGAGAGATCAAAGGTTTCATCCTCTCAGTTAGGAATTTTGAGAATATATTGTTAGAGATTTTAGATAGGATTATTGGATGATCTATAATCATCAGGCGTGGGGTGGGGTGGGGAAGGGTGTTGAGTTTCTTTGGAATCACAGACATCCAAGTATTGCTCATACCTTGGATTGGGGAAGAAGACATAAAGTTTGTGGCAACAACAAGAAGGTCATGGCATATTATATCCCAGGCCTTGATATAAAAAGTGCTACAAAAACCAAAAGGTTTAGGACTTGATGATTTTTTCAAACTTAGAACAACTGTTTTCAGTTCTTCCATGGAAACTGGCCTCATCAGTTCATCATTATCTTGATGCATGATTAGCTTCGGGAATTGAATTAGAAAATGGGGGTAATAAAGACCAGGTGAAGGTTGGGAAGGCTCAGATCAAATATCCTTGTAGTAAATTGTTGCTTCTTGTTCTATGTCAGTGATGGTTTGAGCTCAGCTCCCAGCTTATTTTTTAATCTTAGTGATATGCATTTTATTTCTTTTTTATATAATTGTGTTATGGGTAGTATTTGGTGTTAATATCACCATTCTTAAGCCAGTTTAGTTTGGATTTTTTTCTTCCAAAACTTTTTTGTTTCTTAAGTTCCTTAATTAGTTATTCCTTTAGCTTGTTTAGCTTGATCAGTTTAGTATCATTCTGATTTAGGTCATAGACTATCTCCTGAACCTTTAATGCCTCTCAACTCTTCATACATTTATTTTAATGTTTCCAAAAGTAATTTTTTCTAGGATTTAGGCAGTTTAATAAGTCTAATGAGCTTAAGATGTAGACTTAACATTCCACTTTGGGGATATGGGATAACCAATCTAGTATAACTAGGTCTAGGAATTCTGATATGTTAAACTGTGCATTTATAAACCTGAATGAGTTGGGGGGGAGGTATGGTCTGAGGACAGTTTATTGTGGGTTTGAATGGAAGAGGAGGGAAATTTAGGGATCCATGAATCAGAACAAATTCCCCTATATGATATTTTGGTAGTGGTTTCTTTATTTTATAATTAGCCAAGTAAATAAATTTCCAACGGTGTTAATGTGTATTAGACATTTACTATTTATGAAATCATTAAAGTCTCTTATACTCCATTTATTAGGAATTTATGGACATTTATATTCGACTTCAGTAGTTGTAGCATTAAAATCAACTATAAAGATAACATCATCCATTGGTAGGGAAAGTAGATAAGTTCATAACTATTTCCTATCTATTTATTTTCTAAGTCTATGTATAAAAATAGCCTGCATAGCTATATTTATGTTTGGACTCTAAATGTGGACAAAAAGAAATTGGTTATGGTCAATTAAAAGATTCAGCTCGATCTGATCAGTTCACATTAGCCAAATTTGGCCATTGGAAGACTAAATACAATGGTTAAACCTGAGATCAGTCATATACTTATGACGCTGAGAGTTGTCATGCTTAGGTTCCATTAAACAAATTACGTGGAATTTATGTCTTCTAACCAAATCATATAGCCTAGATAGAGATGTGTTCATACCTCTAAAATTCTAGACTTAGAATTTTAATTGTATTTTATCTGTCATTAATATGAGTTATTTTGATTTTTTGAAGATTATCTTAAGTATCATTTTGTTAAATTGTGTGAAATAGTTGGATTTTCTTAGGTTTGCCTCTATGTCTTTGAATGTTAACAGTTAGCACAAGGTGGAGAGTACTAGGATGCTCACATAGGATGATGTGGGGATCATCCTTAGCATATCTGATAACTGAGTGCTGCAACGAGATGATTTTAGGCAGAGGGGATGATTTAGCAGTCTGAGGGGTAGGTTGGGCCTTGATGTTATTATTAGTGACTTCAGGACCCTTAGGGCTTTGTTGCTTAAATTTAGGCTGGTCTTTAGGGGGACTAGACTAATATAGAGTAGGATTATATTTCTTGTTATTGGTGGCTTTGATATTGGGGGGGGGGGGATTGTTATTAAACAGAGTTTTATTAATAGTGTTCTGGTCTAGGTTTGATTTAGGATCAAGGATGGTGAACTAAACTTTTGGCTAGGAGGTTCCCATTTGGGAT
Source organism: Rubia tinctorum (assembly GCA_032355605.1). NCBI lineage: Eukaryota > Viridiplantae > Streptophyta > Magnoliopsida > Gentianales > Rubiaceae > Rubia > Rubia tinctorum. Next base: position 17,922 of record JAULKM010121330.1, on the reverse strand, counting down.
TCAAATTGGGTTTTAGAGACCTACAATGTTTGTCTTCATGACCTAATTTTGGGCAATGAATGCAGTAAGCAGATAACTCTTCATTCAATAGGATGTTTATTATTATTTTGGATTGATCCAAGTCTAATAGTAGGTTTCAAAATATTAATTTACACATAGTTCAATGGCAGAGGGACGAGTTAAACCAATAGTGGCAACATCTATCTTAATAAAAGATTCTATATTGTTCCCTAAGGATTCTATCTTAATAAAAGATTCTATATTGTCCCCTAAGGATTCATTTGAAGAGATGTTATAGTAATATAAGGGAACATTACAAATTGTTATCCACATAATGACGCTGGAAGACTCAAAATTCGGCGAGAAGTCAGCGTCTATCGAATAACCTTCATTATCGAACCTTACCCTTTATCCAACATCTTGGACTAGGATGCTTATAGTCCAAGGACCCAATCTGCTACTTGCCTTGGAAGCCAGCAATTTTGAAAGATGAATCCAACTGTTCCATAGTCGGGTGGCCTTTGAGAAATTTTCTTATTAGAGAACTTGAGTAGTGAGCAGAAGGTTGATTTCCTCTTCAGTATATAAGCAGGCAATGTGCTCCGGATGTGCATGTTTGGATTGGATGTTTGGGTTAATAGGCAGGATGGGAGTAAGAGGGTTATATTTGGCTTTCAAAGAAGCTAGGAAGGATTTTTTGTCACCGGGGGTGGTGGCTCCACTATGGTGCGGTAGTCCGGTGTAAAAGAGATGTTACAGGTGAGATTCAACATTGTATTGGAGAGAGAAGAGAGCGTAGAAGACAAAAGAGAGGAGAGGTGGCCATCGAAGGAGAATAGAAGTCACTTGAGCAGGTGCAGAAATGAAAAGAATATTAATACCTCTTCTACTTGATTGATATGCATTAAGAGAAAGACTCATATGAAATTGCTTACCATAACTTATGGTGATATGAGAGATTAAGTATAATTTTAAAAAATCTAAGGCGCCGCACGCTACCCTTCTCCTCTTAGACAATTTTTTTCTTGAATTTTCTTTTCCCCATCTTCCCATGATCATGGGGAGATGGGGAAATAATATTTATTTCAATTGATATTTATTTAATGTTTATCTTATTGAATAAGTATGGATTTGTCTCCATACATCGTTGTTGTTTTTCGACCTGATAGATTAGATTGTCTTGTTCATGATGATCACTCAGTTAATTGTTCACGTCGATGTATTTTGTCTGATATGATTTTACAGATTGTGTGTTTCTCTTGGAGGAGTCTTGTTATGGATCTGTGTTTTTTAAGGCGTTTCCAGTTTGGATAATATAGATCGTATTTTGGATCAAGTGGTTCTATAGTTGTTGAAGATCCTTGCTTGACACAATGATATTGATGCATGGTACACTCATCTCTGCCAAGTGGTCATAATTTTCTTGGGAAGCGAATTAACATTTTTTAGGGCGATGTTACAGATTTATTGGATCACTACTCTGTATCGGGTGGACATGTAATTTAATTTTTTTTTGCAATAGATTAGTTATTGCTAGAGGCTAGTTAGGTTGAATGTCAATTTCAGTCATTGTAATCGCCGCTGGGCATTTTTCCCAGCATCGCAGAATGATTGATTTTAAAGAAAAGACAGATTGTCCAAAATGGCACCCGCTTTTAATTAAAATTTACAGTTTGGTACATAAATTTTAAATTTGTCCTATAAAGGTACCGGCTCATTTATGTTTCAAAAGGGTGACTTTCAGTAAAAAATGGGTACCAATTTGGATTAAAATCGTGTCATAATGGTATCAACTTTTAGCTAAAAAGTACATTTTTCAAGACATTTATGAAAAAATTGGTACCTTTTAAGAACAATTCTAAAAATAGAGTACCAATCTGTGAATTTCACGTAAAAATAGGTAACATTCAGGATATTTTCCCTTAAAGAAAAAGTATAATTTTAAAAATTACAGAATGTACTTCATATTATCTTACACTTTTGAAAAATTACATCACCATAAGATTGATTGAGACCCCTCCCCAAATCTTTATCTACAAGTTCCTTCTTTGACCCAAATCTTTATAATGCATTCAGTGCATGTAAGGTTTGATCTTCGAGGTCCTTCTTTGACTTGTAACCTTTTTTCTCAATTAAGGGTTGCACTTATATAGAGAGGTTAGGCGAACATGCCAATAAAAATAATTCAGGTTTTAAAAATAAAATAAAATAAAATAAAATAAAATAAAATAGAGTATGAGTTCGTGGTATTCTTTAGAAGAGAAGGTCTCTTGACCTTGGTATGGAATGATCGGAGACTTAATTAATTTTAATTAATAAAATTGGGAAAGGAAAATAAATTGGGTTGGAACACAATTCTGTCATTTTTCGTCGTTCTTCTTTACCTTCTCCAGCAACAGGCATTCCTTCTACGCTTCTTCTCCATTCCAATCTCTATCATTCAGCGCCACCTTGATGAATCCTCCAACATCCAATCCTCCGATCGAACGGCCGATTTCCGATTTCCGTTCAAATCATCAGTGACAAAACCCAATCGGAATCTAAATCAATGATAATTCACGTAGGCTCTGTTTCAGATTGATTCAAACTAATGAATTTTAGTTTGATTTGAACGAAATTTAGTTCAAATCAAATGAAATTTCAACTCCTAGACATTAATCTCTTCTGAACTATACACAATAAGATAACTAACGCAATTATGGAGTTTATGTTGTAGAATTGGACTTGAATGAATACTCGGAAGCAATAAATATGTGAATTCAACTGTTATGAACATGTAAAAAAACACGCAGCAAAAATCAGCAAAACAAACTAAATACTGTTGAAAATATTCATATAGATTAATTGACATTTGTTACCTTATAATACGTACCATTTCTACTAAAACACGCATTTGATTTAATAATATGAATATGAATTATAAACATTGGAGCAAGATGGTGTATAAATTAGATTATGAATCGTTTCTATTTTGCTAAAACATGCATAAGTTATCTTACAACTAGTATTTTTTTATAGTACACAACTAATATTGAAGAGCTGACCACTTCAAAGACAAATGCCATTGATTAGAAACCGCTGAATCCAATTAGTTTGAAGTTAGAATAAACTCATGTTGACGATTCAAGTCAGGTTTGGAAAAGAAAAAGCCAAAACCACGAAATTTGGCACAAAAACACTTGTTGTAAACCTACTGTAAAAGTCATGTAACTGAGTAACATAGATAAGATGTTGTATGAGTTTCCTTACAACTAGAACTTCTTATACTATAATCTTGCATTTATTTTAAAAAAAATTCATTGACAAGAAATAATCAACACCATGTTCTACATTAGAAACTTTATTACTTGGATTAAAATAATTTCACATAGATGAAATGTTAAACAACATATCATATATAGATTAGAAAACAGTACTTCTTGGCTTAATACTAGAATTTCGTAACCAAAATCATGCATTTGTTTCCAATAAATTCATTTGTTTATCCCATTTAAATGAGTACATAGTTAAAAACCACTATATATTATCTTACAGGTAGAACCTTTTAACTTACACACTGCATTTGTTAAATTAATTCATGCATTTATTTCATGCAACACTTCAACCAAGACAAAATATGAACATCTTCATTCCTTAATAAACCATTCAAAAATAATAAAACACAAGTCAAACAGAATCGGTCCTGCATAAATCAACCATAAAATAATCTGATTAGAACATAAAAATTTAAAAACATCCAAAGTTGAACCAAATTTTTTCCAGCATCTCAAACAATTTTTTCAACATCAAACACATCAATTATCAATTTCCAAAATTCTAAGAGAATAAAGAGAGAGAGAGAGGAACAAATTTTCTTCATAAAGTCTTTAACCATCTAATCAATTAACTCATGAGTTATCACATCAGCTAATACTTCTTGTGTACTCATCATATGCTTTGAATATTCATTCGTATCCCATGGTTGCACAAATTGACTCACATTAACTTTTTTTTTCAAGATTCTTTACCAAGTTGCACATAACAACCTCCACATCTCGTTCAAACAAAAAACACAGCTTATGAACAACTTGAAAAAATGATAAAAAAGATTCTCTAACTCAAAATTTTAAAAAGCAAACAATCACAAACAATATCAGTAACTACAATACAATGAATGCTAACTTATACACTATTTAAGCAAACTTTGCACATCAAAAGTTATAAAAACCTTACAGTGGTAGCAGATTTATCGATACTCTCATTGGACATTAATCCAGATGGAATGGAGTGCCTTACGAATCCTTGCTCCTCAACATCAAAAAGGGAGTAATGACACTTGGAGTATCAGCTCTCTAAGATTCAACAGAAGATTTTTATTTTAGTTTTCCGTCTTTGCTCAATGGATGCCCACTCTTAACCATTACCCCTCTGTAAATCCCATCTTCTCAAGCACCAAATATATACGGTGCTGCTACCTCTCACACAATATTACTAATTACTACACACTGAAATCTAGCGTATGAAACATGTAAGTAAAACAATACACTTATAAAAAAACTGAATATAAAAAATTTAAAAGGACAAGCAAACTTATGTGTTGCCTTCATTATCAACACGCTGGACAAATTTCTTCTTCACACGATTGTGTTGTTGATTTCCAATGCCAATCTCATTTCACCCTTACAATTTCTCCACGACTTTTTTTCTCTCTTTCTGGGGATGAGATTCCCTCATCCGCAACCATTCTCTTCCACCCACTAACTCTAGCCTCCTGCTCATTTTCTTCAATTTTCTTCTTCATCTTTTTCTTCTCCAATTTTCTAGAGGACAGAATTTGAGACATTATCAACAATATGTTTTGTCCCCACAGGGGACTTTTTCTTGAACAATTACTTCTTCTTCTCTTTCTTCTCAGCCTCATTTTATTCTTCTTCTTCATGAACTACATCATGAACCTAAAATTGATCTCTGGCATTCTCCTGAACATCATCCTCACCAAATTCCTCACGCACCTCTTGATTTTCATCTATCTCAAAATTATGAAATATTCCTTTCATCCCAATTCAAATTGCACACCAATCATTATCACACTGTGTAAGAAACATGTTTGACCGTAATCATTATCACACTGTTCAAGAAACATGTTTGACCATAAATATTTAAACTACGTATAATAACGGAAAGTAAAAAGTTGCTATTTATAAATTAACTACTTGTTACAACGAATTGAACGAATTGAACGATATTACACGTTAATATTGTTATTCATATATCTATTCAAACACAAAACACACCTTATGAACAACTTGAAAAAAATGATTAAAAAAGATTCTCTAACTCAAAATTTAAAAATAAAACAATCAAAAACAATATCAGTAACTACAATACAGTGAATGCTAACTTATACACTATTTAAGCAAACGAATGCATATCAAAAGTTATAAAAACCTTACAGTGGTAGCAGATTTATCGATACTCTCGTTGGACATCAATCCAGTTGGAATGGAGTGCCTGACGAATCCTTGCTCCTCAACACCAACAAGGGAGTAATGACACTTGGAGTATCGGCTCTCTAAGATTCAACAGAGGATTTTTCTTTTAGTTTTCCGTCTTTGCTCAATGGATGCCCACTCTTAACCATTACCCCTCTGTATATCCCATCTTCTCAAGCACCAAATATATACTGTACTGCTACCTCTCACACAATATTACTAATTACTACACACTGAAATCTAGCGTATGCAACATGTAAGTAAAACAATACACTTATAATAAAAAACTGAATGTAAAATTTTTAAAAGGACGAGAAAACTTATGTGTTGCCCTCATCATCAACACGGTGGACAATTTTTTTCTTCACACTATTGTGCAGCTGATTTCCAATGCCAATCTCATTTCACCCTTAGAATATCTCCACGACCTTTTTCTCTCTCTTTCTGGAGGACGAGATTTCCTCATCCGCAGCCATTCTCTTCCACCCACTAACTCTAGCCTCCTGCTCATTTTCTTCAATTTTATTCTTCATCCTTTTCTTCTCCCATTTTCTAGAGGACAGAATTTGAGACCTTTTCAACAATATGTTTTGTCCCACAGGGGACTTTTTCTTCAACAATTACTTCTTCTTCTCTTTCTTCTCAGCCTCATTTTATTCTTGTTCTTCATGAACTACATCATGAACCTAAAATTGATCTCTGGCATTCTCTTGAACATCATCCTCACCAAATTCCTCACGCACCTCTTGATTTTCATCTATCTCAAAATTATGAAATACTCCTTCCGTCCCAATTCAAATTGCACACCAATCATTATCACACTGTTCAAGAAACATGTTTGACCGTAAATATTTTAACTACGTATAATAACGACAAATAAAAAGTTGCTATTTATAAATTAACTACTTGTTACGATGAATTGAACGATATTTCACGTTAATATTGTTATTCATATATCTATTCGAATACAAAACACACCTTATGAACAACTTGAAAAAAATGATTAAAAATTATTCTCTGACTCAAAATTTTAAAAAGCAAACAATCACAAACAATATCAGTAACTACAATACAATGAATGCTAACTTGTAACTTATTTAAGCAAACGAATGCATATCAAAAGTTATAAAAACCTTACAGTGGTAGCAGATTTATCGATACTCTCATTGGACATTAATCTAGTTGGAATGGAGTGCCTTACGAATCCTTGCTCCTCAACATCAACAAGGGAGTAACGAACACTTGGAGTATCGGCTCTCTAAGATTCAACAGAGGATTTTTCTTTTAGTTTTCCACCTTTGCTCAATGGATGCCCACTCTTAACCATTACCCCTATGTATATCCCATCTTCTCAAGCACCAAATATATACTGTGCTGCTACCTCTCACACAATATTATTTCTTCTTCTCTTTCTTCCCAGCCTTATTTTATTCTTGTTCTTCATGAACTACATCATGCACCTAAAATTGATCACTAGCATTCTCTTGAACATCATTCTCACCAAATTCTTCATGCATCTCTTGATTTTCATCTATCTCAAAATTATGAAATACTCCTTCCGTCCCAATTCAAATTGCACACCAATCATCATCACACTATTTCAGAAACATGTTTGACCGTAATCATTATCACACTATTCAAGAAACATGTTTGACCATAAATATTTTTAACTACGTATAATGACGACAAATAAAAAGTTGTTATTTAGAAATTAACTACTTGTTACGACGAATTGAACGACATAACACATTAATATTGTTATTCATATATCTTTAAATATGATATCAAACTTTAATAAAGAATAGTGTCCAAAATGTAAGTTTGCAATTTGAAATGGGACAGAGGGAGTAGCTCGTAAACAAACCTGTCTATAAAATCATCTTCACCAACAACAATTAAGACACCATTATTCACTACAAGAACAATGACCTATTACTTTGCCCGACTCTTTTACCTCAATTTTTTGGTTTAGGTCAAATAACCAAAGTAAAAAGTTTTTTTACCTCGATTATTTTTATTTTCGAAGTAAATAATATATTTTACCTCAGTTAAAAAAAATCGAGGTAAATATGTTTTTTACCTAGGTTATTATTTTAACTAAAGTAAAATGTTAAAGAAACGAATTAAATATCCTACCGAATAGGGTGCGATGTCACATATGTTGTTTAGAAAGGCCCATCAAAGTCGCATTATAAGTCGTTTTCACCGACATGTAATGCGATGGGCGACCAACGTCACAGTTATTTTAATGATAGATCTTCTAGAGGTTAAAGTTGGAAAAAGTTGACTTTGGAAAAAAGGAAGTATTATTTAAATATTTAAAAATGTGAGTTTTGTTATGTTATGATTGAAAAGGGTGGAATAAGAGGGAAAACACAACAACCAAGAAGTAAAAAAATTGACGGTGGTATGAAAGAAGGGGAAAAAATGCCAGGGTCATAAGTTTTTCCTCGTTTTGGTGTCTCTCTCTCCTCCAATGTCCCATAATCCACATTCCACTCCATTTCACTCATACCAAACCGCTTCCTTCACACAATCACACAATAAGTTCCCATTCCTTTTCTTATTGATTGATGTTCTCGTTTTGTTTTACCTCGATGAACTTTTATAGGTTATAGTTGTTTGAAAGTAATTGGATTCGGTCTACAAAAGTATTTTTTTCAATGGTTTTTGAAATGGTTGTAGAAAATGTTGTTGAATGGTACGATTGAAAATGGTTTTCAAACTCATGCACAGATCAAATCGCACATATATTCAATTATATATTGTTCAAATAAGGTAGTTAAATTATTAGAAAACCCGTGGTCATGAAAATATCCTTAAAATTAATACATAAATTCGATTAATAATTGTTTTAGTTCCAACTATATAGAAATTTATTCAATCAGCTAGCATTATGATGACATTGAAGACAATCGACCCCCCAGCTTCTACGACCTCGAAGAACAAGGTGTCCCCAATGCGTAGGAGGTTTCCGAAAGGCACTTACCAAAAGTCTTTGGGGCAGGGCTTTGGTCTTCCCACCCCCGGAGTGGTTCATGCGCCACTTTTCCCGTAGCACCTCAGTACAACGAGGGTCTCGTCATTCAGCATGAGTGGTACAATCTCCCTCGGGATGTACTAAGTCACCAAAAAAAATTCATTAGAAATATTTATAAATAAATATGTATATATTATAAGCAATTAGCAACAAATAATATTAATTTTAAATGCTTTACCAAAGTTGGACTTTTCCCAAAATTCTACTGCTTTGGAGTTCAGTGGAAATGTGGGCTATCATAAGCCATTGTTTGTTGTTCAAGGTCGAAGACAACAGGCTCTGGGTTGCTCCGTTGTGCGGAAAACTGTATGATAAAAATATAATTGTTGTTATAAAGTGTGAAGATGTGTTAATAAATATAAATAAAAATAAATAAATAAATAAATATATATATATATTGGTAAAAGACATGAAAAGGGGGCGATTAGACGATCTTTTGCCAGCCATTAGTCCTAAATCAAAAATAAAAAATTTAAGTGCGAACTTGCCTCGAAAATGAACGGTGCGACGATGGCAATGCGTCGTAGGTACATGTCGGTCCAAAGCTGTGGTTTGTTCGACATGTACCAATGACCTCACTCTGTAGTCTACATAACCAAACACATGACCGACACAAGAACGAGGTCGCATATGCAATTTCAAAGTAAACTTAAAGGACAAAATGCGATATTGGTAACAATTCGGTTCAACCGAAGGTCAGACCGACTTAGGAGTGACGTCTGATACAAAAAAATACTACTGGAAATAAGAATGTATGATGTTGTACGCTAATCACATAAACTAATTAGTGACAGACGGCTTACTGGCGTCGCATGTATAGGAGGAAGCTACAGGAAGAAACACATAAACCCTATAAAAGTGAATTTCTGACAATAGAAAAAAACAAAAACCCTTTGGAGACATACCAAAACATGGTACCTATGTTTACAGTCAAAGAAATTTCACACTCTAAAAAATTGAGTAAAAACTAGAAACAAAAAAAAACCGAACACGTTCACAGTCCACAGATCGAACAATGTAAAAAATTAGGTTTTAGAGGAGTAGAAAAACCACATGTTTTTCCAAGAGAGAAAGGGGGGGAGGCTGTTGGAATTCACAGGAAACTTGTGAATAGGAGCTTGAGCTGATTGTTAGGGTCCCCATATTTATACCTGTTTATGAAAATGTCATTTTTGACCCTTGTGAAGTCTGCCTCGCATGGAGAAATATCGCACCAATGTCGGTTTAGGCAACAAGGTATCGACCCGTGACCGATGTCGCATGTTTATACAGGCCTAACAATTTCAGCCCGCCAGCCAGTCGGTCAACCGTTCAAATTTATTAAAACTTTTTGGTCACAAAAAATATTGGTAGTTGCAGAATAATTGAAACAAATTATTCATTACATACAAGTCTTTTATAGCTTTCCGAATGATCGTAATATTAAAACTTTGTTCATATGTAAGGTTGAATATAAAGGATTCAATAACATTAAAATAACACTGAACAATTAGATTATAGATTAAACATTTCAGATATAAAATATGTAAAAATAAATATTCTTCCAAATACGAATTAATTTGTTTCAAATAAATGATCATATCAAGTCTAAGCTAAACATATATTTTCTGGGGGGAAGAACGATATCATTAAAAACTATGAGTCCAACACCACTTAGTAGCTCTAAGTAAACAGTGTCCCCAATCCTGAGTTCCTCAGCATCAAGAAATTAGCTAAAACCGTTCGGCATCAGGGCCTTGAGTCTCCTGTACCTCGAGTAGTCCATGTGATACTCCCTTTCGTTGCACCTGAGCACAACAGGCAACTTGTACGGCGGTAAGAACTCTACAATATGGCTAGGAATGTACTAAATTATAAAGAAAGCCACATTTAGTACCCATGAAAATAATATATAAAAAAAGTTAATTGGAAATAAAATATATATGTATATATGTAACAAGGAGGACTTACCAGAATTTGAATTGACCCGAAGTTTGTCTGGGTCAGAGTGCGAACAAAATGTGGAATGATATCGTCGAATGTAGTCCATGGATGGTCATCATCCAAATCGCTAATGATATGTATTTGTCAATTAGATTATTATAAATTAAATTAGAATATAAGTAATATAATAAAAGGAATTTAACTCTAAACAAAAACTTACTCACCTCAATCGGGGAACAACTCGAACTAGCATTGTTAGCCATGATTCCTGAAATTCATAGTGTCACGGATGTTAAATGTTATGATAGATAGAAAATGGTTCGATAGAAATCAATTCAATTAATATTTTTATTCAGCCAGGCATCCAACATACACGTTTATCCAAAAATGACTTGGCTAACATGTATGAGCGACGTCACTAAAACGTCGGTCCAAAATAATGGCATGATCGACATGTCAAAGCGATGTCACTCAACCTTTGGCTTAACAGATTGGTTAACCGAGATGGGTGCGACGTCACATACAATATTAACTGCAGTCGCACGACGATCGCTCCAAATGAAGGAGGATCAATGGACAAGTGACGTCACATTCAAACACAATGTCTACACTAACCATTGTAGAAAACGAGCAAAGAGAAAGATCCTAAACCCAAAAATTGGGCCACATGAACGAGGGAAGACATAAACCCAAATTCTTACACCCTAGAACCTAATCCTAGAACCCTAATTCATAGAAACTTTAAAACATGAAACAAATAAGACATTCACACACCATATACATAACAATTTCATGGATAAATACAAAAAAAAGTAATATAACCACATCTAGAAACCATACCTTTGAGAAGATGGGTAGGGGGACTGTTGAAATTTGAGCGAAAGTTGAATGTTTGAAATGATGTATGAGGTGGGTTCCATATATATAGTCGTTACGAATCATTGTGAATTCCGCCTTGGCTTGTTCGACGTTGCATAACAGTTGGCCTTACCGGCATTATACCGACGTTTGACGACGTTGACTAATATAAATGTGGGGCTCACCATTTCAGCCCACTAGCATAGTAATGGGCCTGTGTTTCACCAATTGCATGTGTGACGTTGCATTTCAATCGGTTTTAGTGAGATTTGACCGACATATGACCGACGTCGGCTAGCCTTAATGTGGCCCTCACAATTTCAGCCTACTAGCATAGCAACTAGGCCCGTGTTTGACCAAAAAAACATAATTGACCTTAATAACGGGTGATAGTATATTAGATACTACTAATTAAAATTTATAAATGTCCATGAACTTTATTAATGCCCGGTTCAACCGGAATCAATTTTAACACAACTGGTGAACTTTTTCAAATTTTACACTTAGGTCCATCCAGGATGTTGGAGGAGGACGAAATGCAAAATTGGAGATACCCAATAATCTAAATCAGATTTTCACAATCATGTTCTTTTTTATAAATTTAGGCATCAAGGAACCGGGGTATTCTTCCCTCATTTTTATTAGTATTCCATTAATACCCTTACGATAAGCGTTATTAATTAGAAAGATAAATTCTACCACATAGAATCACAAGAAATTACTAATTCTTTCTTTTTATGAATGAAAATGATAAGGAAATTCCATCCATCATTTTTTTAAAGTGCTAGTACGTGGTTGGAAGTAAATTGTATATGATTACTCGCAAGTATGCAAGGGTTAATCAAAAGATCCTGTGAAAGTTTCCGTGGGATCTCTTTACCACTTTCGAGGATTATAATTTTGATTGGGGATGGAAAAGGTCCCGCCCGGAATGATTGGAATCGATTTTGGGAATGCTTGTGTACTTTTGAACTTTTGCACATAGGTCCTTCCAACAAAGTGGGAGAAGTCGAAATGCAAAATTGGAGATATCCTTGTCTATTTCACCAAGTCACATGCACGATGTTCCAATTTGGTCATGCACGGGTCAATGAAACGGGGACCAAAATCTTTTCAGACAGTGTATGACGAAACTTTGGGAAAATTACATTATGACCCAAACTTCCTTGCATGGTCACTACGTTTAAGAACAATGCACCCGAATGTTAGAACCAATGTTTGATATGGAGATTATACGTACTTTCTAAGGGAAGTACAAATCGGGGTAATCGTTCGTCATTTTTGCTAGTATTCCATTAATACCCTTACGATAAGCAGTGTAGAACGATAATTTCCACCACATAGAATCCAATGAAATTTCATATTCTTGGTTTTTTATGAAATAAAAAGGTAATAAAATTTCGTCCATCATATTTTAAAAAGCGCTAGTACATGGTGTAGAGTAAATTGTAGATGATTACTTATAAGTATACAGGGATCATTCGGATAGAACTTTGGAAGCATATGTGGGAATAAGACCAGTCTCTTTATTACCCTCAGTTAGTATAAGTTCGTTTGTGGTTGAGAAAGTTTCTTTTTGGGACAATCGTAATCGAGTTTGGGACAACAAGTGAACTTTTAAATTTGTTCACTTAGCCCACCCAAGAAAGTGAGAGAAGTCAAAATGCAAAATTGGAGATAACATTTTGTTATTCATAATTTCAGGACAATGTTGTTCCTATTTGGGCATAAATGGGTGGTCGGAAGGGTCTGCAATCTTAACACAAGGAGTATTTTACGACACTTTTAAAAAAATTAGACTTTGGCCAATATGAACGATGTTGCAAACGCATCGCCTAAAAAGAACCACTAAACGATACGCTACCGGAGTCGGTCGACCTGAAATTTCCAGCGGGAACCAAAACTTTGAGCCAAAATTTTGAACTATAATTTCCCCCTAACCCTATTTCATGTCAATAATATTTTTGCACCAACACCCATTTCCCATGTCCAACACACTTCCTCCTAAACCAACTCCACACCATCCTTTCCATTCACACCATTACAACTACTAAAGAGCCCAATCTAATTTTCTCTCTCAAACATCAACAGGTATCCTAGGATGGAGCATCTCTGGGTTCAAATTAATTGAGGTAGTTTCCCATCCATTCCATGTTAATTTAGCAATTTTATTAACATGCCTTCTATATTTATTTTTCCTCATTAATCCATGATTGAATATTTTCATGATGGTTATGTTACATGTTATATAGTGTATATTGTTTGTATTTCCAAGATAGTGCCATGTTCGTAAGAAGTGAGAAAAAAAGCTTAGATTAGGGTTGTTTGTGGACAATAATCAAATCTTCGTATGAATAAAGGTTGAATGTGCAATGTCAGCCGCAGTTCATCATCGCATTTGATATGGGATCGAATGTTGACCGACGTCACATTGGATGGGAAATGACCGAAACATCTATGAATGCTCGACGATGCTCATCAGTCGGAATATGCCACTTCGGTCTATCCTTCATGCGACATCGCTTTAAGCAGATACAGTATTTTTTTCATGTTTAAATTAATGTCGTCTGCACTTGCATATATTATGTGTACATCATTTGGGGACTGCCCAATTCTAACATAAATTTTATTTCATGTGTATTTGTTGTGATAGGACAGAGAGAGTTATCGATGGATTTTCAGCATGTCATTTCCCTAGTCACCTTGACAGTATTAGTGTCGTACAACGTAGGGAAGGGAGGTTCAATACAATTAATCTTTCAATTTCACATTAACCTTATGTATTTAAATATATTCTAACATGTATTGGTAATATATGTTCAAGTTATGTGGGTTTTTTAAAATGTCATTGATTCCCACATTATTTGAACAACAATTGATTATTGTATGATTCTTACCAATTTCACGGGTTTGGATTATTCAATAACATGCAACGGCTATCGACGAATGATTGTTTGTATCATTAAATATTATAATATTGTATGAGAACCGATGTCTCCACGATTTATCCATGACGTCGTACATACAACTGGTGGTGAGACAACACCTTACCAACGTCGCATAAATCAACGTCGATTTGTTTTGCACGTCGCCCCCTCAAAATGGCATTGTATTCATTAGCCATCCATGTCAACAACCACATGACGTGGGTGCCCAAGAGCATGCAATGTCATTGATCCTGTGACGTCGCTCTTATTTACCCGCGACATCGGCTTGCTGAAGTCGCAAGTATCCTTTCCTATTGTAGCTCTTATTTACTCGCGATGGTTCTTATACATGCTGACGTTGGTAAAAAAACCTGCCGATATCGGTACAAAACCAAGGTAAAAGATACTTTTTACTACAACGGTATTTACCTCAGTTTTTTTGTAAAAGATACTTTTTGGGACAAAAACCGAGGTAAATACTGTTGTAGTAAAAAAATATCTTTTACCTCGATTTCGGACCGATATTGGCAGGCTGGGACTAAAACCTAGGTAAAAGGGTCTGTAGAATCGAGGTAAAAGATCCTGTTTCTTGTAGTGATTACCCACAGGTTCAACTACAAAATCCTGTGGATCTATACCTAAAAAGAATTTCCAAAAAGAATTGTTCAACACAATATATTGACAAATTCAACATTTAATTAAATGAATGCCATATTTAAGTAAACAAATGCAACATCTGGAAATTAAACAAAAGCGCCTAAGGTTGTATTCTCTTCATCTTCAAGAACTTCATTCTGAACCCAACTCCACTAACACCATTAATAGGTTTATACACTTCAACCTGAACCTCAACTTTATCATTAACAGAATCAGAAAATTTACCCTGAACCTAGCTACATCAAAATTCTCATTTTCTTGACAAACTTCCTCTTCATTCTCATCTTCAGCAATTTCTGGCTAAATCTCATCTTCTTGCATGCCATCATCTGCATACACATCATCCTTAACATTTTCTTCCTTTGCATCAACCTCACCACCCAAACCTTCATTTGAAACACCTAAAGCATTACTGCTTTCAGCAACTGCATCAATTGTGATTGTACCTATAAAAAATTCCAAAAGCAACTGATGAACACATCATTCTAAAATAACAATATTTAGTTAAATAAATGCAGCACCAATGTAAAAGAAACACACTAAAAATAACATCTGCAGCGTTTTAGTGAAAAAATATAGTTCCTGCAACATCCAACCCTTTGGTGCCTTCACCAACAAGATGTGGTGTTGTGCAACACATGAAACTTCATTAACCCCAACCTTCATCGAACCAACAACATAAACATTTGGACAACCTATATAGCACTAGCATCTAAAATGCTACTCATCAATAAATCATTATTAAAAGATTGGAATCTGTCCTCGTTGTCCTTTCTATTTTGTACAGTAACGTTCAACCTTCTCATCCTAGGCTTGGAAATGGGAGTGCGCTTAGGAACAACTGCTGGAGCAGGAACCTCTACAGACTGAATTGCATAGTATCGTTGACCGACGAGCCAATTTTACAACTATGCCACATACAAAAAAATCATACATACATAATCAGTAAACCAACAAAATCAACAACTTAAAAACACAAAGTATGTTTTAAAAAAATACCCTCAGCAACAAACGATTTTTGAATCTTTTAAACATTTTCTTGTAAAAGTACCTCTTTCTTAGGCAATTCTAGACCTTTAAAAGTTATCATTATCTGTGGTTTAGATGGAGCTCCTGCAAAAAATCATACACACTAATGACTAATAAAAGAAATATATAACTAAAAAATGTAGTTCCTAATTTAAAAAACAATAAACAACAAATGGAAACCAAAAGTCAAGCAAAATAATATTAGAAAATGCAATATATAAGTGAAAAAATCAATTTCTAAATTTAAATGAACAATCAACAACAAATGAGAATAAAAAGACATCCGCAATTCAACTAACAAGTACATAGTCAATATTAACAAATGCAACATGTAATTTACACAAATGCAATTCCTAAATCAAAATTAATAATAAAAAATAAAAATAAATTCATATGCCATACAACTAGAAAGTACACACTGAATACTAACAAATACTAAATTTATCTAAACAAATGCAATTCCTAATTCAAAATGAACAATCAATAATATATATATATATATATATATATATATATGAAAACACCGATGCACAAAAAACACCGATGCACAAAATAACTAACTTATACACACTAAATACCAATATATGCAACATATATCTAACCAAATGCATATTATAACATCAATCTCATACAAATGCTAAACTTTGCTTTTTCATTATTTAAACTAACATGTATATAATTTTTGTAAACAGATGCAACTTCTAATTTAAAAAAATAACAATCAACAACAACTAAAATTAAAAGTCAACAGAGCAACTAATCAAAAAGGTGCCAAACAACAATTTGAAACCAGAAAAACCAACATAACACGAGACACAAAAAACAAACACACTACATATTCTCCTTTAATGAGGAATTCTAACACAAGTGCGATCATCTTCTCATATGAACACTAGTTTGTCCTAGCGATTACCTTATTAAGATCAATTTAATTAAAAGACTAACAAATTTTAACATTCGAAAGGACCTAAAATTAACAAAACGAACAAACTAACCTCAAATCAAATCCCGCTGAAATGCAAAACTTCCGGAACAGAGACATAAGTTACAATAAAACCGTCGACAGTTACAAATGTTTGTAGAAAAAGTGGTTGCGGAACAAAGAAGAAAGAGTTATGATAAAATGACTCTAACTTTAAGATGAAAGTGCTAATACATCCCTGCAATTTCAGAAAATGCGAATATAACCTTTGACTCATTTGACTTTTTAGTCAACAGATTTATGGCCGTATTTATGTAAAAAGACAATTTAGCCCTTAAATTTAAAAAAGATATAAAAAACTTTTCCTATTTTCTATTGGCCCCCCTTTTCTTTCCCCCATTTTCTCCCTTTTCTTTCCCCCGATTTCCCCCTTTCCACCGCTTATTTAAGACAAAGATTGGTGAGCGGGGAAAGGGAGTGGTGGATCTCAATTTTCTGACGCTTGGTTGAGCGGCGTCGGAAATGGTGGTGGAGGTGGTGTGGGGCTCATTAAGAATTTGATTTGGAGGCGGCGGGGAGGTGGATAAGGTAGCGCTAAGGAGGTGGGTGAAGCGGGGCGCTGGAAGGTGGGTGAGGCGGAGGAGGTGGATAAGGCAGCGGTGAGGAGGTGAGTGAGGCACATGCGGGTTTGTAAGGAAGCGGCGGGGTCGTTGGTGAGAGGTGGATGAGGCAGCGACGAGGAGATGGATGAGGCAGTGGCGAGGACGTGGTTGAGGCGGAGGCGGCGGGGTTGTTGGCGAAGGTGGGAGGAGGCATGTTTATTAGGCTGATGACGGGTCTAGCTTGGCTGATGGTAAAGACGATGGTGAACGGTGGTGGCCCATGGAAGAGACAAGGGAGGTGAGGGGCGAGGGTGGCGGAGGTTAGGGTTTCTGGCACTGCGGCGGGGAGGGGAGGGGAGAGGGAGATGAGGAGAGATGGAGGAGGGTGGAAGCGGAGAGGGGGAAAGGAGAGGGTGGTTACGGAGAGGGGGGGAAAGGATAGGGTGGCGGCGGCGAGGGCCGAGTTTTGTATTGGTGATAGTGGCAGAAGGCG
>JAULKM010121309.1:0-20942 GCA_032355605.1 Rubia tinctorum | reverse complement strand
TTTGTGTAAGCGTCCCTATATAAGCGTCCTTTTAGCCCTTTTGTGTTGTAGTGAAGATAGGATCCCGTAACTCTAATAGGTTGTTTCTCACTGCAAAAAAAAACTCGAGATAAGATTCCAAAGTCTGATCCAATCTCTCAGATTGTCCATCTGTCTTAAGAGTAGTATGTTGAACAATACTGAAGTTTAACTCCCAACTACGTGAATTACTCTTTCAAAAAGTAGCTGGCGAATATATTTTTTTCTCTATCATTGGTAATAGTCTCAGGAATTCCATGCAACTTACAAGATCTGATCCATGAAACGTTGAGCAACAGATTTTGCAAAAAATAAATGTACCAATGCAATGAAGTGAGCATATTTGGTCAATCTGTAAATAAATACCATGATGATGATGTTGTAACCATTAGAATCAAACATATTTTCTATAAATTTCATAGCAATCTGTTTCCAAGGATGGCTAGGTGTCGTCACAGGTTGAATAAAATGGACGGTCTACAATGTTGAGCTTTGTGTCTTTGCCATACTTCATAATATCTAATAACATCCTTCATATCATTCTTCATGGTGAATGATGTAGGGTAAGAACTCTTTCAATAATGACTGTATGACCTGACCTTAGTGACCTCCCAAAGAAAAAAATTGCATAGCATAAGAGCATAATCCTCTTCTGCTAATTCAAAAGAGCATAACTGTACTCAGTATTCTCTGCAATCAGTTTTTGTGAGATCTCATCATTCTCACAACTACTCTCAATTTGTAGCATCCATGTAGGTATCACATAATAAGAGATCGCATGCATACTAAGGTTTCCTCTCTCTTGAAACTCAAGGTCACCTGAATCCTCAAATGAGACATGATTCTCCTGATCATCGGAGCAAATTGTTCTTAGTGTGGTAAAGACAAAAGTGAAGATAAAGGACCAAATTAATTTACAAATGACAAATCAAAAGCTAAATCATATTTAGAATTTTTCCTCTATAACTCATCAGCAACTCTATTTTCAGTTCCTTTCTTGTACTGAATTTCAAAAGTGAGACCAAGAAGCTTTATTATCCACTTGTGTTGTAAAGCATAGGTATGTTTTTGATCTAGTAGGTACTTTAAGCTTCAATGATATGTTCTTATAATAAAATGAATACTAATGAGATGATTTCTCCACTTGTCAACAATCATGACTAATGCAAGAAGTTATTTCTCATATGTTGATAGTTCCTTATTCTTTTGGCAAAAGGACTTGCTCAGGAAAGAAATTGGGTGTCTTGCCTACACTAGGACTGCTCACATGCCTTGATCACAGCCATCTGTCTCAATAACAAAAGTTTTTTCAAACTACAGCATCTTCAAAACATGGGGGCACTAGTAATGGCCAATTTAAGCTTTTCAAAAGTTCTGTTGCAGCCTGAGTTCTACTGAAAGAATTATTTTTCAAGAGATCATGTAATAACTTGCAAGTGATGCCATAATTAGCCATGAATCTCCTGTAGTAACTAGTAAGCCCCAAAAATACTCTTGAGTTCTTTAATGCTCTTAAAAACTTCCCAGTCCAAAGCACACTCATCCTTTATATCATCCATTTCTACTCCTTCAGCTGAGATAACGTGGCCTAAATATTCAACCTTTTGCTGAGCAAAAACACACTTGATGAGCTAAGCATATCGATGATTTTTTCTCATCACAACATAAACTTGTTGCACGTTAATTATATGCTCATCCCATGACTCTTTGCAAATCAAAATGTCATCAAAGAAGACTAGAACACACGACTTTATGAGAAGTACTTGAAAAACTTGATTCATTAGAGATTGAAAGGTGGCTGGAGCATTGGTTAAACCAAATGACATTATGAGTTTGAAATAGTGTTCAGACACATCTGCATTATTGACTCTAACATGATAATAGCCTGCTCTAAGATCCAGCTTAGTGAAGAAACTGGCACAATGGAGCTCATCCAGGAGTTCATCAATTACATGGTTAGGAAATTTATCTTTAATTGTTAAATCATTGAGCCTCTAATAGTCAACACAAAGGCTCCAAGTTATATTCCTCTTCTTGACTAGCAGTACAGGTGAAGAAAAAGGACTTGACCTGGGCTGAATAATCCCTTGATTAAGCATCTCAACTACTTACTGAAGAAACTTCCTTCATGTTAAGTTTGTCAATCAATATAGGATCAATGAAGCCACTATCCGGTAACACTAAGATTTCGTGCCCTCTTACATAAATAAACAAAGTGACGGTGTTGGCTTTATCCTCATCCCTACAATATTCAATAATTTTCCCTCTAGATCAGTTAGCATCCCCAATTCTTCCTTGATTATTTCTACCACAAACAAATCACCACGCTCCTCCTCTTGAGTGGCTATACAATTACCTGCCTGAACTTACAAACATGCCCTGGACCACAATTTTCACCACACTTGTAACATGAGTGGTTATCCCTTCCTTATTCAACCTCTTAAGGTGAAATACTTCTGGAATTTTCTCTCTGAAATATTTTAGGTTCTGATCATGATTTAACCTCATCACTGTGTTCCATGGCTATATTTATAACAGGTGATGATAAACCAGAATTCTGGTTTCCATTTTTCTTACTCACCATTTCAAGATTAAGTTCCCGCAGTATTTCCAACTCCACTGTCTCATGCAATGTAGCTGGTTTAAACATCTTCGCCAGTGGCTTCAGTGCTTCCTTAAGACCACTGATAAATATAGAAATAAAATAGCCTTCTATTAACTTAGGATCAATACACAATACTAGTTTCCAGCTATTCAAAGACCTCCTGACACACCTTGACTGACTAAAGACTCACTGAAGACTCAATTCTGTGACTATTCAAAGACCTCTCTCTCATCCTTACTTCCCAATTCTGTGAATCTCCTCAGTGTAGACTCACTAAACTCAATCTATGACATGTCAGGCTTAACAATCCACTCCCATTGAAACCATATCTTTGCATTGCCCTGTAAGTACAGTTCTACAGACCTCTAGTCTATTAGCTTCAATAATATCAAAATAATTGAAAAAATTCATGAATTTCCTAAGCCATTCTCTAGGTGTATCTCCATTGAAAGCATTTAATTCAATCCTAGCTTGATTATTTCCCCGATTTCTATCCACTCTATCTCTCCAATCAACAGAATGATTACTATCATAAAAAAAACTTAAGGATTCATAAAAAAAATGCAGTATCAAACAAAGTTTTTTATCAGTTCTAATGCCATATGCAGTGGTAGAGACCGCTAGCGGTCTCTTACCAATTAAATATATTATTTTTCTCAATCCCTCTCTTCCACCTAGTACTAAGAGACCACCCTTTTTTGGCTCCAGTGGTAAGAGACCACTTTGCACTATTCATGGAGCCCACTTGATTTTCTCTATCTACTCATTAATTTTATCATTAACATTTAATCTAAATAAATTTGACCACCCAAAATAAGTTGAATATGAAATTTGATAATGCATTATTACAAAATAAAATGAAATTTGTTTTTCAAAACAATAAAATAAATGGAAAAGGATAAAAAGAAATGGAAAAACAAAAAAATAAACGGAAAAAAGGAAAGCTAAAAAATAAATGGAAAAAATTTAAAAGTTTGTGCGAAATTATAAATTGAAAATGACATTAGCAAAAAAACAATTATAACGATTACAAAAATTACGTAAACTTATTAAATATTTGAAATTGATCTAGTCCGACCAATTATTCTAATTTGGAATGCGAAATATTGATCTACTATGACCAATTATTACAAATAGAAAATCGAGATATTGATCTAGTCTGACCAATTATTACTAACAGAATACAAGTTAAAAATGGGAATCCATCCAAAAAATGTGTGGGAACGAAAGTGATAATTTAGGAAAATTTAAGCAAAATAAACAAGGAGATGGAAGTGGTGTGATGAAATGGGTAGAAATCACATCTCTATATAGGGAGAAATGTGTGGTGTAGTAAATTTAAAATTTAAAATTATGAAATTTTAAAAAAATTTGTTTTTTTAAAAAAATTACCGTTGGGACACGTGTCATCGTCTGAGTGGGACACGTGTCCCATTAGCAGCACGTTAACAAAATTTTCCCGTTAGCTAGGGACACGTGTCGCCATACAATTAGGTCACGTGTCCCCGTATTCAAAATTTTCTTCCTCTTTCTGCATCAGACCGTTGCGGACACGTGGCCCAACCAGTGGGTGACACGTGTCCACAGTTTGAAATTTAAAAAAAAGGCCTGCAATAAGCGGGACACGTGGCCGAATGAGGGCTTGCCACGTGTCCCATTCGGTCAAAAATAATGGGCGCGCACCACCGAACTGACAAAGCATGTGCTTGTCTCTTCGAATATTACCAAGAGACCGGTCTCTTACCAAGAGACTCTTGACAAGAGACCACTCAAGAGACCCCCACTGTGGGGATTTTCGGTCTCTTAAGTGGTCTCTTAAAATTAAGAGACAACCACTGCACATGCCCTAACTTTCTAGAGACCAGCCCATGCAAACACATTTGCCCGGCGCACGCATCCATTATAATCAACTTTGACTCTGGCGGTGGGAGTGTTATTAATGTATTGATAATAAAAATATTATGTGACATATTGTTAGTTTCATCTTAATATCTATTTTTTAGATATTAATTTTTATGTAAAATTATTATATGCAGTTAGAGATATTTGCGGTGTGTGAGGCAGTGTCTGCTTTCCAAGATTGGTTTTTGTCAGCTTTCTCATATGCGGATTCTTCGCCATTCATTTCTTTCGGTTTCTCGGATGCTGATGTTTTGGCATCAAGTCTGTTGCCTCAGTAAGTTTCTCGTCACCATATGACGACTCATTCTAAGACAAAATCTCTCAAGCACAAAGACTACTCTGATTGTGAAGTTTCTGGTCTTTTAAGTGTTCAGTTTGTTCAATCAGAGCCTCACGGTTATCTTTCTACTGTAAATTATCCAAATTGGTTTGCTCCTGCAAATTCTGAAATGACAGTTGTTCGCACTCAACAGGCTTGAGAGTTGGTTCCACGTCCTTTCAATGTCAACATAGTTGGTTCCCAGGTCTTTCGTTTGATGTACCATGTTGATGATTCAGTTGATTGCTAAAAGCACATTTGGTTACTTAAGATTTTTCTCAACTTCCCAGATTTGATTATGATCATACTTTTAACCTAGTGGTTAAAGCTTCTACAATTCGTACATTTTTTTCTCTTGCCACTATCCGTAAGTGGTATATTCATCAATTGGTTGTCAAAAATGTCAATCTGAATGATGTTCTTGGTTCACCTGTTAATATGGAGCAGCCTTTTGGTTATAAAGATCTCACGTTTGTCGTTTATGCAGGGTTATTTATGGTCTAAAACAAGTGAGAATAATTGCGGTTTACTGAAATTGGTAGTTGATATTGTCTATATATGCATTTATTTACATAGAAAAGTCTATTCTAGCATCTTTTACCTTAATACACCCTCTCAATCTGTACGGAATGCAATAACGGATAAATTGGAACTATGTTTACAAAATAAATCACAAGAAAGACCTTCATAAAAATATCAGCAACATGTAACTATGTAGAACATGTTTACGCGAAAACCTCCTTGTGTGACTATTTCACAAACGAAGTGGTAATCAATATCAATATGCTCGCTACAATCACGATGAATTGGATTGGCAGCAAGATATGTGGTGGATACATTATCACAATAGAGAGTAATAAGATGACGAAGATAATATCCCAAATATGCAAGTTGACGAAACCAAATAGTTTCAGTCGCAATGTAAGAAAAAACCCTATATTTGACTTCAGTGGAGGATTTCAACACGATGGGATGCTTTTTAGTACGAGGAGAATGCATAACAGAGAAACCATATTAACAACATAAGCAATATCCAGATGAGTCATGGTCAATTATTTCAACTCAAATGGGAGCAAAAAAAGTGATGGAATAATGAGAATAATTGTGGTGTACCTAAAAAGTCCATTCTATTCTTTTCACCCTAGTAACAAGGTCTTCAAACTTGGTTTAGCACTTCGATATCTTTTACGTTAGCCTTGATTTTGTTTGTAGTTCTTCTAATACTTCTTTGTTTGTGTTCGCGGAAGGCTCATCTTTTTTGTACTTGGTAGTTTATATTGATGACACCATTCTCACTAAAAATGTTGGTTTGCTTCTTTGGAAGTTCATTGTGCGAGTGAATCGTAACTTTGCAATCACTGATTTGGGTAGACAGTATTTCTTGGGGTTTGAAGGTTGTTCCAACTTTGGATGGTTTATTCCTTGTTCAAACGAGATATTCCAAGGACATTATTCTTCGTACTAGTATGATGGATGCAGTATGATAGAATATAAAACTCATAAATTATTGTGGTTGTGTGTATTCATATATAGTTCGCATCAAGGGTATACAAGGTAGAATCATATATGGAAAAGAATATATACAAAATCAATCAGAAAGGGTATTCTTTTCTTAACCTGATTTTAATTCATTTAATATTCTATCCCCTCCCCTTAAGAGAAATGTGGGAACTTGTGGCAACGTAGAGCTTGGACAGTAAGAACTCAAACTAAGGACGAGGTAGACCCTTTGTAAAGATGTCAGCAAGCTATTAGTCTGTAGAAACATGAGCAGCTTTGAGCTTGCCATAAGACACCATCTCACGCACAAAATGATAATTAATATCAATATGCTTGGCTCTCTTATGAGAAACTGGATTCTAAGCAAGAAAGAGAGCACTCGTATTATCACACAGCAAAACAGGTGGTACACGTGTAGTAACTCACATATCTCGAAGCAAATTCATCAACCAAGCTAGTTCCGCAGTAGTATTGGCCATAGCCCGATATTATGATTCCGAACTAGAACAAGAGACTGTATGTTGCTTCTTAGCACTCCATGAAACCAGGTTGCCACTAAGAAAAATGGCATAACCATAAGTAGACCTACGAATCTCAAGCAACGATCCCAATCAGCATCAGAATAACCCAAAACTGGTAAAACTGACAAATTTATGCGAAATTGAAGACAGTAGTGCAGAGTACCACAGACATATCGCAGAATTCAAGTAACAGCTTGATAATGGTCATCAGTAGGAACTTGCATTTACTGACTGATCATGTTCACATCATAATAAATGTTAGGATTCGTGAAGGATAAATACTGCAGTGCAACAACCAAAGAGCGATAAAGTGTGGGGTTTCCGAATGGCTTGTCAGAAGAGCTTGGCACCTGCAAAAAGGCCACAAAAGGGATAGCAACTAGCACTGAATCATGCACTTCGGTGCACAATAAAATGTCCTTGGCATATCTGGCCTGGCTAAGGAATAAGCCATCGGAAGTACGAACAACCTCCAAACCCAAAAAAAATACTGTAGAGTGCCAAGATCGGTAATCTTGAATTCATGATTAACCCGATCAATAAACTTCCAAATGAGATGACCATCATTCCCAGTGAGAATAATGTCATCAACATAAAACCAGCAAATAAAGTAAAGAGGCACCCTGTGAGAACACGAATAAGAAGGTATCGACAGAACTGCATACAAAACCCAAGTGAACCAAAAAAGTACTAAAACGTTGAAACCAAGCACGAGGGGCTTGTTTCAATCCGTAAATGGCCTTGCGTAGACAACAAACATCATCAGAATGCATAGGTCTTTGTAACCAACAGGCTACTCCATATAAATCGGGGAATCAAGAACACCATTTAAGAATGCATTCATAACATCAAGCTATCGTAAAGGAAAATTTCTAGTGACAACTAAGGATAAAACAGTGCAAACAATAGATGCTTTCACCACCGTACTAAATGTGTGGTCAAAATCAAAACCAGGTAATTGTGAAAAACCTTGAGAAACTAACCTGACTTTATGCCAATCAAGAGAACCACCCGACTTATACTTTAAGCGATACACCTATTTTGATCCAACAACATTAACATGTGAATGACGTGGAACCAGTTCCCACGTCTGTTGAGCACGAAACACAACCATTTTAGGGTCCAAAGAAGCAATATATTCAAGGTCCTTGACAACAAAGAGATGACAGTGAGGCTCGGTCATGGTGAATAATGAGCTCAATAAACCAGAAAAAATCACAATCAGAAAAATCCTTGTATCATAAAGAACCAATACGCGAACGAGCAGCCATCGGATATCTGGAAGAAGGACCCGGAGCTGGGGATGGCTCGGATCTTGAAGAGGCGGGTGCAGAATCCAAGGAGGTGGGCTTGACACCCGAAAAAGATGACAATGTTGGTTGTGCTGGAGAGGCTGGACTCACCGGGGTGGGCGGTGATGCTGGAGGCGCCAGGGTCATTAGCGCTTAATGGTGATGCGCAACTGGTGTTTCCGACACATGAAGCTGAAGTGCGGCTGGTGTTACCGGTGCGTAAAGCTCACACGCGGGCAACACCAGCTGACGGCTGCATCGGCGGTAGTGCTGGCGGCGGCGACTGCTGTCGATCATGCTGCTGGTTACCCTGTGGCAAACAAATACAATTTTCTGAAGAAACTTGAGCTCCTGGTAAAATATGAAAATTTAAATCCTCCAAAATAATGGGAGATTCCGGAGAAGAAGATGGCTCAAACACCTCCGATGGAACTGACGAAGGCTCTAAAAATTCTGAAACATCTAGTGATGAAGAATCGGTAACAGTACCAGTGCGTGTAGTTGAAAAAATTGACTTATCAAATCAAACATGACGAGTGATGTACTCCTTCTTAGTAAGTGGATCAAAACATCTACAACCCTTGTACTGTGAACTGTATCCTAAAAATATACAAGACATACTCCAAGGGGCCATTTTATGCGCAACATAGGGCCTCAAATAAGGGAAAACACAGCAACCAAATGGATGAGAGTAGTCTGGCGTGGTACTAAAAATAATGGAGAGAGAAGACTGACCAGATAAAATTGGAGTGGGCAGTCTATTAATGATGTAGTCTTCTGTGGAAAAAACATTAAACCAAAATGAATGGTGAAGCCCAGAATGATAGAGCATTAATAAACCAGTCTCTGTAATATGATGATGCTTCCTCTCTGCACGACCATTTTGCTCTGGAGTGTAAGGGCATGAAAGCTGATGATGAATGACCTTAGACGCAAAATGAGCTCGCATGCGATGATTCACAAACTCGGTTCCACCATCACTCTGAAAAACTTTAATGGTGGTAGAAAACCAATTCTCAGTAAATGCTTCAAATTGCTTATAAGCCTCCAGAAAATTATACTTACGCCGTAGAGGATATAACCAAGTAAACCGAGAGTGATCATCAGTAAAAATGATATAATGAAGGTACCCGGCAAGAGAGACGACATGTGAGGGTCCCCAGAGGTCACAATGAACTAAATCTAGCATAAAGAAAGACACTTGCTTTTAGTCATCTCACAAGAAGTGCATAAATGAGGCTTAGGCGGTAAACTAGTAACTAACAAACTACCAGTCTTATTCAACGATGAAATAACAGAAAATGGAGCATATCCTAACCAACTATGCCATAGCTCAAATGAGGCCTTGACTTTGTTTTAATTAACAAATGAAACTAAAGTAGCACCACCATAATCTAATATGTAGAGACCTCTCTCACCGTGTCCTCGACCCATGAGCTCCTTGGTAACCTTGTTTTAAATAGTGAATGAGGTGTCATCAAAACAGATAACAACATTTAAATCTCTTGTCAACTTGGCAATAGACAATGAATTCTTGGTGATATTTGGAACAACCAAGATATCAGATAAAGTAAGCGAATCAAAAATCCGGGAAATTCCAACATGGGAAATATTCAAAGAAGAACCAATTCCAAAATAAATACGACGATTACCATTATAAGGAGCGATGTTGTCAAGATTGGAAGATGAAGCAGTCAGTTGCTTAGTATCACCATAGTCCATGTACCAATCAGGAGTGACATTCAGTTGCTAATAATGTTGCTAAGTTGTGTCCACGGAGTTGGAAACATCATCGTGAGAAACATAGGACAGTTTGTAACAAAACTCAGCAAGATGACCGAGGCGATGACACCACTGGCAGACATAAGTGGGCCGACCACCCTGCGGAGGAGTGCCACCGTCGACGAGTTGCGACTGCCGCCTCTTCCACGACCGTGACCTCGTCCTCCCCTCCCTCACCCAAAACCGCAGCCTCTCATGCCGCTGTTAGCTTGTCTGGATCCTTGTTGAGAAGCAGTAAAAGCAAAAGATACTGGTTCGGAAGTAGACGAACGAGCTTTAAGTGAAAACTCCAAAGGCTCAGCATCAACGACAATAGTATATAAAGGTGGTAAAGGATCTTTCACCGTTTGGGTAGATAAAAACTGGGAAATCTTGTCATTTAAGCCACGACAAAACACAACAACAACATCCCCATCATTAAGAGGATGATCAGGAACACGCAATTCATCAAGAATGTCCTTAAAATGAGAATAATAATTCTGAGTAGACGGATCTTCTTGACGAATGCCATACAAACGATCACAAAGATAAAGACGACGAGAACGAGAATTATTCTAGTATTTAGTGGCTAAATCTTCCCATGCCTGAGTAGCAGTGATCATACCGTCAACTTTATACCATTAATCTCAAACATCATATAATAGATTTTTTGTTTTCTGTGGTTTGGTATGGTGATGCTATCAATCAGGGATATTGGAGTCATTTTGACTAACCTAGAACCAAGTTTAGAAATTATTTGCTTTCTATTGTTTGGTATGGTGGTGCTGTCAACCGGGGATATTGGAGTCATTTTGACTAACCTAAACCCAAATGTCTAAAAATAACATACTAATATTATACCATGTTATTGATTTTAATTCTTTACTATATATAATCAATCATAACTTGTTAAAATATACAACTTCTAAAAATATATTTAAAACCATAAATATCCCACTGTACTATATCTATATATCACTGGAAAAAAAATCCAACGATTCACATAATTTGAAATAACAACAAGTTTGGATTTTTTATGCAATAATAGAATACTTTTAATAGAAATATGTATGCTTATTTATTTATATGGCAAAGTCTTATTTTATACCGACTAACTGTTAAATGAGGATAATTTATAATTATTGAGACGAATAAGATTATTTGATATTTACTTTTATTTATTAAAATGAGATACATGTAATTATGATAAATTTTTAAAATGAATCTCAACATATAGATAATTATTTTTTAAAATAATTTTAATGTAATATTATAAAAATAATCAATTTTTATTGTATTCAATATTTATTGTTTTCTATCTAAATTAATTATTTCACTTCATAACTCATATAGTTCTACGAAGATGACTAAACTTTAAAATTTTAAATAAAATTCTCTATTTTCAATTTAAATGCAATACATAAAATTTACATAAAACTTAATCTTAATATTTTAATTAATAATATCGCACAACGAGCGATGACACTCCTTTAGTTTTATGGGGGAAAGGTAAATAGAACTACAAATATTTCATAGTTTATGACCAAAAAATGGCAAAGGGCCTCATGAAAATGAAAAAATGAACAAATTAAACTGTAATTTTTCTGATGCATTTCACTCTTACAAAGATCGATCCAAGGAGCAGGAACCAAGGCAAGACAATGTGAAAAGAAACTGATCCCAATCCTTTGAAGGCATACCAGCTAGCTAGGGTGGTTTTTTTTTTAACTTCATCAATAAAACTTGTTCGTCAAAATTAAAGAAAATGCATGCTCGAAAAACCTGAAAATTGATATAATAACGGAAAACTTTGAATGAAAGAAGATGGTGTATTCAAGGTTCAGCAAAATGGCGCCTTCTTTAAGAATTTGTGACCAAGAATTTGAAGCAACTGCAGCTCTCAATTAAAGCAACCACCTTTGGCAAGTAGAAGTTCGAGACCGCAACCCTACAACCGAATTTTCAACTAATTATTACTGGAAGGAAAGTTGTAGCGGTTTAGTTTGACTTTTTTCTGCCTCTTTTCCCACTCAATTTATTCTTTCCGGGTCTAAATTAAGATTTAGGGAAAATGTGATGCGCTGAAAATTATTACTACAATGATTTTTTTTTCCATAGAATGCATGGGATGAGAGCCACAAGCACAAAAATCATATGACAACTATGTGTCACCCCTCCTCAAGAATGGCTCTCATATCATGATTCTCATCCCATGCGATGAGAACCACGACCACTGGTCGCCGGAATTTGGCTGAAATTTGGCCGGAGGTCGGCCGGAAATTGGCCGCCAGCAGTAATTAAAAAATTTTAAACTAAAATTAATTTTAAATATTCATTTTTTAAAATTTAAGATTTATTTGAATTTTATTTTATTTTTGAATACATTATGTATTCAATATATATAAATACAGGGCGTATACAGTAAAATACAGGGCGTGATATATCAATGTCCATATCAAATGGTATACTGTATGCAAGATACATACAAACCAATTGGTATACGGGTTTTCAGAGTACAATAAAAATCGTATCTCCAGTTATTCTCATTCACACACATATTTGAAAATTGATAAAATTTACTATCTATAATTCCAAAAATAGTGTATCGTCCATATTTTAAGGGAGTAAAATTACTCCTGAGGATACGATTAATTTTATTTTTTTAAAATTAAATTGTCACTAGGACGAGCATTTATAAACTTCCCATCCCTTTTATATTAACCTCAAATTTACACAATGTGTCATTACAACATATGATATGAGATTACCCATTAACACTGAAACGCTTCCGAAATATTAGAATTCTAATATAAGGTCTCGGTGGCATAAAGATAGACATGTGGAAAATAAGTGGTTTTCACGGTGTCGTCATAGTGTAGCCATAATAAATCGACCCAAGACTACCATCAGAACAAATACAGTGAATTATCAAAAGATATACACACAAAATGACCCATCAACACTTTTGATCAAACATCTAAGGCAATCAAACAAAATAAATGAAGCTCCCCAACTAAAGGTCAAGTCTGACTCTAGTTAACCCGTAAAGACCATTTCCTCAATCTAGGAGACTAAGACCCATCATTCCGATTGCCAACAATATTTTTCTTCATTATATAGAAATCACTTATGATGTGTAGAATTATCTCTAACTTGACCCCAGAAGGTTTTAGGGACCAATTTAATCGGTTGATCAATAAAATTGGCCTCAACATCCTTATGTATCAAAGTCTACAAATCTGATTTACTTCCTTAGAAAAAACAGTATCGCTATAAGTTCGTATAATACAACTTTGACTTGGATTTCTCCTCACCGTCTCTTTGGATATCAAATCTGAAGTCAAACATATTTTAACGACTCAAGCTGCCGAAAAAATAAACATTGACAGAGATAATTCCTTTTGACACTTTAAATCAAAAAACCATTTTAAAACCTGCCCATTTTAAATCTGAAAAAGTGAAAAAAGAAAAAGGGAAAAAACTAAATAAATTACTGGAATAAATTAAAAACCTACCACCTGAAAAGGGAAATTAAAGGGTTGAAAAATAAAATAAAAATTGGAGAATTACCCCATGACCTAGCTACCTCTGAAGAGAATAACTTGGTTGTTGGTTGCGTTCGGGTTGAGTCCCCTCGTAACCTGACTCGTTCTGAGTTGAGTCGACTCGGTCCCCAAGTTAAACAGAGTTGGCCACTACTAGATCTGAGTTGGCCAGCTCATATCCGAGTAGACTTAGAAAAATACGTAGAACTGGTCGTTGGTCTCAGGTGCGAAGTCGAGTTAGAAAGATTCTCCTCCCGCCTCTGGTCACGGCTTGCCCATAGCCTCTCGTCTTTGTAGGAGTTCTCGGCCTCCGGTCCAAGTCGCTGTCACCTCTGGTATCTGGACTCCGGTCCGTGTCGCGCCCAGGAGTTGTTGGCCGCCGCGGAAGACCACCTGTCTTCGCCGCTTGGAGATCTGACGGAGGAAACTGGCCAACTCCGTTTCGATAGTGAACGACGAATAAGAAATGGGTTTGTCCACCCTGGCAAGAAAAATCAGGGGTAGCAATGGTATTGGGGTAGGGGTGATGGGAGGGTGAGATTGGGGTAGAGGGGACCGCCAGAGAAGGCTGTTTCCGACGGCGGCAGCCCCCTCTAAACTGGTTATCGTAGGGTTTACTTAGAGAGAGGGCAGAGTAAATTAACTAGAGAGGGGATGAAGATACGATTAAGAAGCTATCCCTAAGAATACGATATAAATTGTGTATACAAACAACTCATTAAAATAGCAACAAATATTACTTCTTTGAAATCTTGAAATTGCATCAGACAATTGATCTGGATGTTGAGAAAAATTAATGGCCACTATCACGACAAAAAATTAGTGGAGTAAGTATATACTTGTTGCTCTAATTTTTATAAGACTTTTAAATTTTGCAATGTCGAAGCGAGCAAAAATGAATAGGGATATTACATTCTATTCTAAAATAATCAGAATAATAGAAGTTTCAAGAATTAATAAACCTATTCCACTTAAAATGGAAATGGATTAGGATTGTGAACTTATAATCGAGTCGATTCAGGAAAAAGATCCCCACCCTCTTAACTATTGACATGGTCATATACGTGTGAATGACATCACATTTTATAGTTAGTTCAAATATAAAAATTAGGTTTACTTAAGCCACGATTCCTAACAATGGGCCGAATCTATTGATTGCCTTCTAATGTTTTTTCATTATTTTTTTTGTTTTTTCATTATTTTTTAGGGTTTTCATTATTTTTTGGTTAAGTGACTTAAGCCACGATTCCTAACAATGGGCCGAATTTATTGATTGCCTTCTAATGTTGGAAAATGTATTCCATTTAATATGATCTTTTAATTAAGCTTTGAATTTGAAATGAACGTTAGTTACAGCTTTCTACGATATTAACACAGCCATATTATACCATCACTTTTGATCGATGGATTTGGTTTTAAGGAATGGCTATTCAAAAATTAAAAATGAAGTGTGTGAACTAAAAAACTTTTCTCAACATTAGAGATCAGGCGAAAATATGAACTTAACAGAGACCAATACAATATATAAGTTCTTTCTGTTGTAAAATAATATTGGGATACATATAAATATAACCCTACCTAATTGAATAAGTGCAAATAACTCTCAAATAAATTTTGACCACAAAAACAATTCTAACTACTTAATAAAAGTTCAAATATAACCCTAAACACTATATTCTGGCATTGAGTGCCATTTCCGGCCATTCACCGATAAAAAATGATCAAAATACCCTTTGGGCTAAATATAAAAATTTGAAAGATAAAAATACTCTTTGCCCCACCGTTGTTCTGCCACCACCGCCACTGCGTCACCTCCACCTCCTCCGCCACTCATCCACGCCACTTCCTCCACTGCTCCACCACGCGGGAAGAATGCAACGACTTCCCTAAATCGATCAAAGAAAATATTTAGCAAAGTTCATTGCAAGTTGCAACCAGCACAGACCACATCATAGAAACACAACATCAAAAAGGAATCATGCACTTTAAAATCCCCCAGAAACAGATGAATCATCCAGAATCTTGGGCCTCACAAAGCTGAAATCTGCTGGAGTCAAATCCTTGAACTGGTCATGATTCGCCGCGAGAAAAGCAGCGACCTCGCTAGAAGACCGGAGCTATTTCCGACAAGAGGTTCAAAGTATGTAGATTAATCTAGTTGTTGTTCACAGTTTTACTGAAGTTTGAATTAGTTATAGTTTGAGTTGAGCAAATTGCTCAATTAAAAGCAATGGATTAGATCGTGTGGGAGTGTGGCTAATTATTGTAAGAGTTGTGACTAGAATGTAGGAGTTGTGGCTAGTTTTCTATTTAAACAGAATGTGTATTTTTTGTAAAATAAGAAGCATTGGTGAATAGTAAAAATGTAGTTTTACTTCAAAATTTCCTTTGTTGGAAACTCTTTTCAAGTGTTGTAAGAGAGATTTGTGCGTGTGTATTTGTTTTTCCCATGTCTTTCATTAACCTTATACGTGAGAGTTGTGTATATAAAAGGGTATGTTCCAACAATATTAGAGTAAGGCAGGCAAACTTGAGAGATCAACGTAATTCTCTCATACCCTATTAATGCTCAATAATCACAACTCCAACACCAAGGCAACGCGTGTCTGAAAGCTCAAGGTTTTAGAGTTGTGTCCAAGAGCTCTAACGTCAGGAAGTATCAAGTTGGTAAGGTATCTATAATTCAGGGAGTGTCCGAAATCACTCAATCTCCTTAGTAAAAAAGAATGACAAAAGATGGAGTGTCCGAAGAATCACTCATTCTCCTCCGTGATAAGTAGATCGTCAAACATGGAGTGTCTGAAAACACTCTATCTCCTCAGTGAAAAGGAGACCGAAAATGAAGTTTGGGAGGGTCCGTAAACACTCTGTCTTCTGAGTGAAAAGGAGATGGAAATGGAAGCTTAAAGTGTCCGATGAAATGCTCATTCTCCTTGGTGATAAGGAGAAGGCTTCAAATTGGTGCTTGAGGCGCGTATGAATAACAACCAGATTAAAGGAGTGAATGTTGGTTAATTTGAGTTGAGTAAATTGCTCTGTTAAAAGCAATGGATTAAATCGTGTGGGAGTTGTTATTAGTTGCGGCTGAATTGTAGGAGTTGTAGCTAGAATTTAGGAGTTATGTCTAGTTTTCTATTTAAACAGAATGTGTATTCTTTGTAAAATAAGAAGAGTTGGTGAATAGTACAAATGTAGTTTTACGTCAAAATTTCCTTTGTTGCAAACTCTTTTCAAGTGTTGTAAGAGAGATTTGTGCGTGTGTATGTGTTTTTCCCATGGCTTTCATTAACCTTATAAGTGAGAGTTGTATCTATGAAAGGGTTTGTTACAACAAAGTAGATATCGAGCTTGTTATAGCTCTTGGAAATACTCTTTCTCGGAATCAAATAGCTCTTCAACCCCACCGGCATTTTCGGAACGTTTGGCTTGTGGGCTAGCCAAGTTCGGCGGCCGGGATCGTAGTCTAGATTCGTCGGATCGCCACAAGGAACGTTAGGCTTCAACCTTCCGTAAAACGGCTCTTCTTTAAACTTGCTTCTCATCTCTTCGAACTCTTCCTAGGTGGGGATCTTTCTCCATTTGAAGAACTTCTTGCATTGCGCCACCCAGACGTGCACTGGCGGTGATTGAGGACAGTCCGATCAAATTCATTTTTCAGTCATGAAATTATTCAAACAGAGTTAAGGGAATGGGAAATGGTTACCTTGGTGATGCTCTTGGGTGACTCCTTCACCATCTTTGACTCCGGTGGTGGGTCTTGTGTTCTCCTCCGAAAAGGAGAGAATTGGCGGAAAAGGAAATGAAACGATGAGAGAATGAAAGAAATAAAATGAGAAAGGAGGATGAAAATTAGGGTTTAGGGGCATTGTAGACATTTCCTATTTTTATTTTTTTTGGTTTTTCCAAAGGGGGTAAATAGTGTTTTCACTTAATTCCGGCCTGAATATGGCTGAATGGGTACATTTGCACTTACACTTACTGTCTAGGTTATATTTGTACTTGGGAATATTTGGTGGGATTATATTTGCACGTACTCTTCTCAATAATATTTGATATTTCGTCCAAGAGAACAATATAAAACAACTATTGTACGTTTTAATTTAAATGTTGTGCTTTTTATATAATAAATCTTGTATGTTCACGTACAAATACGTCTTATCACATGTTTAATAATAGCACTAGTGCAAGATGAGGACATTGACGATGGGGAAATTGGGTGTCACACGGTGGATCCAAAACGCCAAGTCTGGCATCGTCGTGCAATGAAGTGGTTGTTTCGACGCTGGTGTAATATTTTCAAGGCCAATTTCGACTTCAAAATTTCTTTCGAAAATTAATTTAAAAGTTCATGCCTTCTGTTTCCATCGAAACTAAAAAACCCAAATCGAGACATCATCTTATTCTTCATATGAACACAAATCGACATTCATCTTCAATCCAACACAATCAGCATCATCCTAATCTCTTACACTTATATCAAACTCACCTACCATCAAACCCACAATAATAAACTTTCAAACAACAATCATCAATCCACCTTGAATAATAACATACATCAAAATTTGTAGGCGGGTTTACCAGTAGCAAATTCAAAATGGAGAAGAAATCATACCATGATAATATAAAATTTTCCACCACACATTCTTCAAATTTGAAGTCGCCGCTGCGGAGTCAAATTTAATAGGAAAAGGAAGTAGTGTTACATTTAGGGAATGAGAGGGAGAAGAAAGAAGAAAGAGAGAATGAGGAAGGAATGAAGAAAGAAAAGAGAGATTGAAGGGAAGAAATATGAAGGAAAAGAAAAATGATTGGTGCCATGAATGAGGGGCATATAATATAGGTGGATTTTTTTTGAGTTTTATACTTTAATGCACTTCAGACACCAGAGGCTTAGGAAATGTGTTTCTGAAGTCGGTGCCTCTTTCATAATTTCCTCGGAAGTGACTTAACATAGTAGTTTTTGGAATGCTCATAAATGATATTAGACTTTTGCTACCAAAAATAGGAGACACGATAGTTAGATGGATTCCTAGGAACAAAAACATAATTGCGGACCAATTGGCTCAGTTTCAAAAGACCAATTCTTCGAATAGGTCTTATTGGAGTCATACGCCACCTTTTGTAAACATCTCTGGAAATTAATGAAACAAATACCCTTTCCAAAAAATTAGTAGTTTTTAATTCATATTCTTGTAGGATTTCTTAGGCAGTGGTTCAACCACTATTGTCCACTTTGGTGCACTCCAGACACATGTTTCAAAGTCGAAAGTGCCCTCGAAAATTCCTTAAATAGTAGATTTTAGTGCATATTTTTGTACGGTTGTTTAAACGGTGGTTTACCGCCGTTCTCTGGTTTAGTGCACTCCAAACACATGTTCCAACTTAGAAAGTGTCTTCAAAAGTGCACATTATATAACACTTTCAACAGCTATTGAAGCCCAACCATCATTGATCATACTACATTAAACAATGGTTATTCACCAACCACCGTCTAAAGGACTTCGGGTGCTGACTCCCGAAACACATGTTGCGAGTCTTGTACATAGAATAAACGGCCGTACTAAACTTTGTTTTTATAAATATCGTACAAACGATCCACAAGGATCCGCTAATTAATGACGATTTTGGCACTAGTGTATTTAACCTCCCTCTATGTGGTTATTCACTTGCATTGTTTTCCTCTTTGCTTTATGTGCATTTTTTTTACTACATTACTTTCTCTATCATAAAGTAATACTCACACTTACCATCGCTGGTGAATGTAAATGGTTGTCTGGGATGGCACACTTTGTCATTCTGAAATTTCAATTTTTATTTATATCAAAAAAAATTAAAAAACTATTAAAGCCTCTTTTTTCAAAGTAAATCATAAAATTAAATTGAATTGAATTCATTTCTATTAAGAAAATTGCTCTTGTGAGTACTAGTTTTTAAAATAAAGGTATAAGGCACTTGAAAAAAGATATTAGGGTTTGGATCGCTGTTTTGGTGAACCACCTTCCTATTTATTCGGAAGAGAAGCCAAAATTACAGCTTCACTGTAAAATATTTAAGAGAAATGTGTGTTTTTAACTCTATATTTTGGATGAAAGGGCATAAATGATCTCGTAAAATCTGAAAGCGCAAAAATAACCCTGAAATTCGTTGACCTAAATGTCAACAGCCAAATTGGTCAAAAATTGGTGAAAAGACCATAATACCCTTGAGTTAAATTTTTTTAAATAAATAAAAATCTGAAATGACCTCCTTACCCCCACTCCCAACTCTCTTCTCCAATTCATTTCCTCACCTCATCTTCGCCATTTTATTTCTTTCCTCACCACCTCGCCGTTTTATTTCACCACCGCTCAACCAACCTTCTCCTCACCAGCTTCAGAGTCATCGCCGAAATCAGCATTGGCGTCGGCATCAGTGTCGGTGTCGGCGTCGGCGTCGTTTCCTCTTCCACTCCATTTGTGATTTGAGTGGATTTGAGTGGATTTGAGCGAAGGTGAGGGAAAAAAGATAGGGTTATACAAGGTGGGGTGAAATCGAAATCGGAAGTGGAGGCGAGGGATTTGAGCAG
Source organism: Rubia tinctorum (assembly GCA_032355605.1). Classification (NCBI taxonomy): domain Eukaryota; kingdom Viridiplantae; phylum Streptophyta; class Magnoliopsida; order Gentianales; family Rubiaceae; genus Rubia; species Rubia tinctorum. The sequence continues at coordinate 914 of JAULKM010121309.1, read as the reverse complement.
CGGGGGAGGGAATGAAGGCAATGGGGTGTTTTTCGATGAAGGCAACGGCAATGGAGGCGATGGCGATGGAGGGGTATTTGAGCGGACAATGAGGCAATGCGAGAATGAGGGCGATGAGGCGATAAGGTTATACAAGGTGAGGATAGTGGTGATGAGGCGAGGCTACGACGAGAGGGGGGATTTGAGAGGACGACGATAGTAGTAGAAATGATAGAGTGGACGGAGGCGAGGGATTTGAGTGGACGGAGAGAGTTGTAGCGGCGAAGCGGTGGTGAGGAAGGGAACATGTGATGGTGGGGAGAGGTAGTGGGTCGTGGCTAGGATTTTCGGGTGGCGCGGGTGGGGTTTGAATGGTGGTGAGGGGAGACTGAGGTTGAGTGGGGGCACAAGTGGTGGCGGAGGGGGGGTAGTTGCTAGGGTTTCTGGGTGGCGGGACTGGGTTCCGGACGACGGAGCGGTTGTGGGGGGGGGGGGGGGGTGGGGGGGGGGTGGGGTTATATTTGGGTTGGCTGTGAACGTGGTTGAGAAATAAGTGGTGGATAATGTGTGGTGGTACGGTTGGGGTATGATCTTGTGGTTGGATTTCACGGTTGAAAAAAAGAGGCATCGCAAGAGGTAGTGGTTTGGTATGCTTCATGGCCGGAATCTGTTGGCATAGTGGAAGAAGAAAAGGGGTAGCAGCGGCGGAATCTGTTGGCGGAGTGGCCGTAAACTGTTGGCGGAGTGGAAAAAGAAATTTTAAATTGTTTTTAATAATAAAATTAAAAAATACCCCGAGATATATTGAAAATAATATCAGTTTGGGGACCAAAAGGTGAAAACTACCTGAAACCAGCGGGAATATGGTTTTGGGGACCAAAATTTTAACTTTGAATTTGTGTGGTACTAGAAAAAAGTAGTTTTATTGTAAGGGA
>JAULKM010121299.1:0-20944 GCA_032355605.1 Rubia tinctorum | reverse complement strand
AGCTTCATTCTTGACCTTGTCATAGGACCAATCATGTTGCTTAGAGGATCACGAACATAACTCTTGAATGTTTGATCAAGTCGTGGAATGTCTTCATTTATGGTGGTAGTCGTACCCTGATCTCCATCAAAAAGAAGAATCATCAAAGTAAATAAATAAATTCTTATCTTGAGACAACTTACTAAAAAAACATCAAAATTTTAGTAATTTTTCTAACAACCAAAATATTATACAAAGATAAGAAATCGGAGACATGGAAATGGCCAACATGGGTAACGTTAAGGACAAATGCATTACCAACAATGATACAATTGTTATCAGAATAAGGAGTCACACAATCAAGAGCGGACTGAGAAGAATTCATGTGGTTGGTGACGCTAGAATTGGCTATCCAGCGCTGATCAGGTTGAGAAGACTGAGGTTGAGAGGCAGAAGCTTGAAATTGAGAGGACAAGTGAGGACACTTCAAGGTAATGTGAGCAAATTTTCACACCACTAACATTGCAACTGGAACCACTCACCCTACATTTTATAGCAAGAATAATCAACATGACCTATAACACCACAACATTGACACTGTGATCGATCAAAAAGAGCTATAACTCAATTGATTTTTTTAAGCCGAGGCTGACTAGACGCTGAATAAACTGGCTGGCACTAACTAAACACTAACTAGGCTAGCTGGGCACTGACTAGATACTGAGTAGACTGTCTGAGGCTGAGAAATTGAAAATATCGCGAGAAAATGAACGACTGACGAGAAAAGGGTCCGTTCATGAGAAAATGACAACATCCAATATAAGTTGGTGCATGGATGTCACACGCGGAAGGAGAATTTTGTGGAGAAGTCTATCACTGGAAGAGTATCATTATCCTCGAGATCGACATAGTTCAGGTTCAAAAGCAAAGGCTTTAACTCTAAAATCAAGGCCTTAAGATCCGACGAGACTGGTCTGGTAGACGGATCCTGTTTGACCGAACTGAACCCTATATGCACTTCAGGATTTTTTTGAACATCCGAGTTGGATTAAATTGGGCTGGGCATTTCATGGCCTATATCAGTAATGTACACCACTTCCTAAGAGTACAATGAAAACAACAACTCACGAATTTCCTTCTCGCTCAAGCCTTGTATATTTGTCTTGTCTGAACCTGTTGGAAATTGAATTTCCATTCTTTCTTGCAAAATTTTAGTCTCAAGATGTTCTTGGACAAGGTGTCAAATGAGGTCAATGGAAAATATATTTTCAGCATCTATAGGTTTTTAATGGCTTCATCAATGCTGAAAGTATATTTTTCACCATAATAATCAAGACAAATCGTATCATTACCCACATTAATAATAGTATTAGTAGTTCTCAAGAATGAACGACCTAACAATACTCCAGTTGTTCCTTAACCACTAATATGATTTATTTTTACAACATAATTGAAAATCTATAGAGTAAACAAAATTATTGACTCTCATTAGCACATTTTCAAAAAACCCTTCAGGAAACACACAAGTTTTATTTCCCAATTGAATTACTACTTTAGTGTCTACCATTTCCGCTCCATTTAAAGTTTGATACATAGGCAATGACATAAAATTAATTGAATCTCATAAACTACACATAGCAGTATCAATCATCTTATCTCCTATATAACCAGGTAAGAAAAAAAATATATGGGAGTCCTTGCACCTGGGAGGCAGTTTCTTTTGGATCACAACTGACATAGATTCACCCATTATTATCGTGCTCGAATCTCTTGGCTTTCCTGCAATAAACTCTTTCAAGAACTTACTTACTGGTAGTAATCTTATGGTCTGCTAGAAAGGAAGATTAGTATCCATTTTTCCAAAAATCGATACAAAGTCCAAAGCATATTATTTTGACTAAATTGTTGTTTTGGTCCCCAACATAGCATCTTTTACTATCTTCTGATCCCCGAGAGAAAAATCACATTTTTAGTACCCCACAAATTCAAAGTGAAATTTTTGGTCCCCAAAACCAAATTCCGGGTGATTTTCAAGGACAAAACTATGATATAAGATGCTATGTTAGGGACCAAAAAACAATATAGTCTACCTGAAAACCACCCAGAATCTTGTTTTGGGGACCGAAAATTTCACTTTTAATTTCCAGGGTACTAAAAAATTTGGTTTTGCTCTCGGGGACCAAAAGATGGTAAAAGATGCTATGTTGGGGACCAAAAAACAATTTAGTTTATTATTTTTTCTTTTCCAATCTACAAGGGAAAGGAGGAAGAGTTTTAATGGAGGATCATGTAAAATTAACCTTTTACTTACCTGAGTTGGTACCTTAAATTTACCTTGATTTATGAACTCTGGAAGTTTTGGAGTTGGGGGTTGTTTCGTGGTTTCGTCGCCATTGTCATCCAATTCCTAAATATGATTTTCTGTCATAGTGTTCTGTTTGCCCAACTGAACCCTCTGTCAATGAGCTTCTTCGTCTTTTTGACAACGGATTTCACAGGCAATGCACCAGCTTCCTTCCCACTTCTTAAGTTAACCTAATTTGCCGTCTCATGTGGATTTAACTGAATTTGAGAAGGCAACTCGGGCTATTTCATCCTGAGTTCATTCATGGAGTTTGATAGTTCAGTGATTTGTCGAGTGTGCTCCTCTAAAGTTGTTTCGGCCTTCTCAGAACTTTGTTGGTGCTTCTGCAACATGTCCAATATCATTATATCTATATTTTCATTCAAAGACTTCCCTTGGACATTGTGCTGAGATTGTGGAAAAATGGGGGCTTCTTGTTGGATTGGCGGAACATAAGGTTGTTGGGGGTTCAGTCCCCGGGTCTCTTTCACAAAAAAATGGGTGATCTCTCCACCCTGGGTTGTAGGTGTTGGAGTATGGATCTCCCTTTTATTACCTCTCATTGTAATTCCCTTTCATATTTTCTTTGATTGGTGTCTCTCCTATGGTCAAAATGCATTGTGATGTCGTATGGTTAATTGATCCACAAGGCCCTTCTTGCACAAATGCAACCTTGTCAATGACCTTAGACAAAATCTTCTCAATTCTTTCTATTCTCTCACTGAATTCATCATGCTCGGGAGTAGATTTTTGTGCCACTTTCTTCAAGATTTAGACATCCTTCTTGTCAAACTCTGATAAGGTATAGGCCTGATAGGCCCAACCGTGCGAATTCAGCCCAACAGGAGAGAAGGACTGAAGGCAAAGCTGAAAGGGCAATGGGAAAAAATGATGGGATAACGCTTGTCCCATCAGCCCTAAAAATGCGTATAACAAGTAGAACAAGCTCGTGTATAAGTTAAGATATCATAACCAAAACACAATTCACTATATACGCTCTACATGGGAAACATAACTTACTGGAGCGTCAGAGCAAGCATGAACCTGTGCTTGCCTGCCTGACCTTAGTCTGTCTTTCTTGTAGGCTCAGGTACATACTGGATCAGAGGAGAAAAATGAGAGGTGGACGGAAATAATTGGCATTAACATTAATTAATGAGTATTTAACCATTACCTCTCAATATAAGGAGAAACATATATTTTTTTATCCGTTTGTCCTAGACTTTTGCGAATGTAGTCAACCCTCTCTTGGATAGTTTGAAAACCTTGATTTACAAGATGTTCTCATAACTTTTTCCTTCCCCACGAACAAATCATTCTTGCAATCCTTACATGGGCAACGTGCACGCACCGCGCCATTTTTAGACGTATGTTCAAATGCCAACACAATAAATTATTCTACCAAAGGAATGTAATTGGGTGAGTTGCTAAGATTTCTACTAATGAGTTTAATTCTATCGATTACCAGCAACGTAACTACATGAAACCTGTAGGGCCATATGACACATTTCCATTCAAACACATTTCAAACCTAAGCCCTAATTCAAAACATTGCAAACTTAACTAAACATTCAATACATTAATTCAATCATGTAATAAGAGTTGTAGAAGTAGATGTACCTTCTCCTTTTATTTCCACAAAAATCCCCACACCTTTTCCAACATGATTTTTCAAAATTGAAATGGCATGAAACGCCAAGTTTTAATGTTAGTTTCACTAGCACTACTGGAAAACAGGTACATAGGCACCGATACTTTGCCCCTGGGGGGTAAATACAAGTGATGAAAAGATATAAGACACCGGTTTTGAATCAAAAATCATGAAAACCGATGCCAGTGCCCATTCTCAGCAACGGATTATAGATACTAGTTTCATAAATCAGTGCCTAAATGAAATATAGCACCGGTACATGATGGAAAAAGTGGAAAGTACCGGTGCTTGAATTGTATCTATGTGAGTAATAGTGTTTTTGGTGCGTAATATAATAATAGAGGGAAACAAATCTAGCACCATGAAACCATAAAGCCGATGCCTATTACAAAAAAAATAGCACTGGAAAACATTATTACGGTGCCAGGAGATTGGGTCCCACCCAAAAAAGGATGGTATTAATTTGAATTCAAGCATTGGTAGGGTAAATGAGACCTTACTGGTGCTGGAATAGAAATTACCCAACAAAAGGTTTGTGAGAAATTTTCTAGGACCGATATGTAGGTATGAAACCAGTGTTAGAAGAGCATTTAATGCTCACCTACCACTATTCATTGGCGGGTCAAAAGTGGGATTTTGAGGTGAGAATGTTATTAATGGTGTTTTTGGAGGGTTTTGACATTAAATGCTCAAATGAAGACCCACAACAGTTAGTTTTTAAATTGTTTGGCATGGTATTAATGTGGAATATGTTACAAATAGTTTGTATGCATATATTCTGTGTTTGATCATGTTCATGATCCTTGCATTCATGTAAGAAATGTGATTGTTTCCTAGATTTCTTAATGTCATGAATACCTTGTTTAGAATTGTGAAATTGTTGGTTAAGATTTGAATGTTGTGATGTAAGTTGTATGCATGGTTTTCCAAATTGATTTTGAATGTGTAGAATATTGCATAGCCATGGTCATTGTGCGGAACTATATTTGTCGTACATTCATTAGTTTGTAGAGATGGAACATGCAATTGAGAGGTGTAAGCTTGTGTATTGCAACGCTAGTTGGTCGAGCAAAAAATATGTTGATTTTGTGGAGGACTTTTTAGAGCACGCATTTGGTCATGAGAAACGAGTGTTATGTTCTTGTCGTGATTGCAAGAATCATAGCTGTAGTGGTGATCGAAACATCATGAAACTTCAATTTGTTAGGAGTGGGTTTGCGAAAGATTATTTGGTTTGGACATTTCATGGAGAGAAGGCACCGCCGGAGGTGGTTGTAGGTAGTGGAGGAGAGTGTTTTGGAGACTTGAATTTAGATGACACGTGTGAGGAGGTTGTCAATGATTTTAAGGGGAGGTATGGGGTTTTGTCAAATTTCTTAGGTGAGAAGGACATGCCGTTGTATCCCGGTTGCAATAAGAAGGATACGATGATGTCATGTTTGATGGAATTGTTTAATATGAAAGGTGTTGGTAAATGGAGCAACACTAGCATGAACAAGTTGCTAAAGTTCTTGAATGAGAAGCTTCCGTCCGTTAACGGGATACCAAACAACCTCTACGAAACATAGAGAATTATTTTTTCGATGGGATTAGAGTATGAAAGAATGCATGTTTGTCCTAATGATTGTGTTATGTACGGGGGTGATTGGGAGAAGGAGGTGGTATGTCCCGTATGCCATGTGTCACGCTAAAATAAAAGGAGAAACGTGGTTATCGATGGAGATGTTGTCGTAAAGTGAAGGAAACGGGTTCCAGTGAAATGCAAGTGGTATCTTCCAATTATTCCGAGGCTGATGAGGTTGTTCAATAATGCCAATGATGCAAAGAACATGACGTGGTACATGGGAAGGGGTTGTCCTGAAGATGATGTGATTCGTCATCCATGTGATGCCAATTAATGGAAGAGATTTAATAAGAGGTATCCAGAATTCGCCAGGGAGCCAAGGAACTTGAGAATGGCTTTGTGTACTGACAGAATGAACCAGTTCAGCAACATATCCTATAGGCACTCTTCATGACCAGTAATGCTGGCTATATACAACCTTCCACCGTATTTGTGTATGAAGAGGAAATATGTGTTGATGGCTTTGTCAATTTCCGGACCAAAATAGCCTGAAAATGATATTAATATGTATCTGGCACCTCTGATAGAAGATTTGAAGGTTTTATGTCTGACGATGTCGATGTGTTTGATGGTTCAAGGGATCGATGTTCAATTTCAAGGAAATGCTTTTTTTTTGTACCATAAATGATTTTCCAGCATACGGAAACCTTTCTGGTTATGTGGTGAATGAGCACAAGGAGTTTCCCATCTGCGAAGAGTTCACAGATTAACAACAAGTGAAGAATGGTCGCAAGATTGTGAATTTAGGTCATCGCAATTTCCTCCCATCGAAGCACAAATTGCATGGGGACGCATTTCAGTTTGTTGGTGGGAAGGAGGTTCGGAAGGTACCAAGAGCATTGAAAGGGGTTGTCATCCAAAACAAGGTGAAGATATTGAATGTTGTTCTTCAGAAGAAGATGAAGAAGGTGGGTGCAGCTGTTGAAGGACCTTGGAAGAAGAGGTAAATTTTGTTTGATTTACCATATTGGGAGAACTTGGAGGTTCCGGCACTGTGTGGATGTAATGCACATTAAGAAGAATGCGTGTGGGAGTTTGATTGGTATGTTACTTAACATTCATGGGAAGATAAATGATAGCTTGAATGCGTGGAAGGATTTGTTGTAGCTTAGAATTCGACCGGAGGTAGCCTCAGAGGTGATAAAGAAGCGAATGTACCTCCCTCTTGCACCGTAAAATTTTTAGTGGATGAGAGGAGATCGGTTTGCGAGTGTATTCAAGGAAACAAAGTACGATCAAGATACTCTTCTAATGTTAGTCACTTTGTGAATGATGATTTGCGTATTAAGGCCTTGAAATCGCATGATTTTCACATTCTCATGCAACAATTGTTTCCCGTTGCCATTCGTAGTGTCATGGAGGAGGACGATTTCACTAGCGTTATCGACTTTGTTTCTTCTTCAACTCCATTTGTCGTCAGAATATAAGCAGGCAAACGCTAGATGTATTGGAGCAAGAGGGGGTTCTCATGTTATGTCATTTGGAGAAGTGTTTTTCTCCATCCCTCTTTGACATAATGGTTCATCTAGTAATTTATTTGGTGATTAAAATTTAACTATGCGGTCCTGTAAGAGTGCGATATACCTTTTTGAGCGGCATATGGGTGTTTTGATAGGTTACGTTCACAATTGTAGCCGATCGGATGCGAGCATTATGCAAAGGTACATGACTAAGGAGATCATTATATACTGTACTTCAAACCTAGTTGATAAGAAATTTGTTGTTTTTCCTGAACAAGCAAACTTTGATAGAAATAATGAGGTTGCACTGTCAAAAGGTACACTTCGTACACCCTTTTATGCTGAGTTGATGACATTTCACCTTTTCGTATTAACGAATAGTAGCGAGATTGCATTCTATGTTCAAGAGCACATGTCATATTTACAAGCACTGTATCTAGACTGGCCTTCAAACAAAATACAGCTAGATCATTCTTTCACATTTGTGAACTGGTTTTATGATTGCCGCAATGTGGACAGTATGCCTATTAAACTCCGTGCCTTCACAAGAAGACATAACTCCACTGCCAGAAGATACCAAGGGTATGATATTAATGGTTATAATTTTGCAACGGCTGAAAAAAACCGTAAGAGCACCACGAAGAACAGTGAAGTCTATATTAAATTTGAATTGATGTGGCAGTCTAGTAAGAAAGACAAAACCCTATTGTAGCAGTGATGACCTTTTACAGGGTGATTGAGAAAATTTGGGAGTTGGACTATGTTGAGTTTAAAGTTGTGGTTTCAAGTGCCGGTGGGTTGACAATGGAGTCGGGGTTCTTAAGGAGAAACCAATGGGTTTCACATTGGAGGACCTTACCCGAGTTGGGTTCCAGGATGAAAAGTTCATCTTAGTTGCCCAAGCACGCCATGTGTTTTATGTCTGGGATCCTACCAATTAGAAGTGGCATATTGTCCTGCATGGGAAGAAGTTCTACTTCAAAGAGGAGATTTACTGGCCCGTTCGAGCAGAATGTCCTGAGTTCCCATCTGTTTTTCAAAGTTTGCAGGATGTGGGTGGAGCTTTAGTAGGTAGAAGGTCACATATAAGTGGAGTGTGGGTTGATGTGAGTGGTCAAATTGTAGGGGGGGAGAGGGTGGGGTGATGTTGTCTTGAAAAGGAATAGTGAAGGTTATCACCCTAATTAGCAATATAGTTCTATGTACTAGCCAGTGTCCTATCTATTCAATATATTGATATTAAAATATGAATTGGGGTTCAATTTAATATACCGCGCGTTTCTATTTTCTCCTTTGCAACACCGGTTATATTATACAGAACCTTACACAGCTGCTTGATCTTATACATGCACTAGAATTTAACATTTCTAGCACCGTTTTTCATACCGGTGTTGTGTAATTCAAAATTTTGTTAGCATTTGCTCACGGGTTAGGAAAAAAACCACAAAAGATTATTTAAACCAGCCTTAGGCAGCTGCTTGATCTTGTACATGCACCAGTGTGTAACATTTCCAGAAGCAATTTTTTTACCGGTGCTGTGTCCTTAGAAAAATTTATTGCACTTTGCTCTCAGGTTGGGAAAACTCAATTTTTTAAATTTAAAGCAGGCTTAGGTAGCTGCTTAATCCTAAATAGGCACTGGTATTTCTCATTACGGGCACTGATTTGATTGTCGGTGATGTGTACTTAGAAATATTTTTGGCCCTATGCTCTCGGGTTGAAAAAAATAACAGACAAATTGATTTAAAGAAGTCTTAGGCAACTGCTTCATTCTACATAGGCACAAGTTTTGCACGTATATACCGGTGCTAACCTCTGTCATGTATTAAAAACATGACATACCAGGTTTTCTTTCAACTTCCAATTCACAAATTTGGAGAGGAACTCTACCCTATAATCACCCTCAGTTGATCAACCCCGGAATAAGGTAAGTTCACTTACAAAGTTTATTCATGATTCTACAAGATTATTTATCATGAATCCAATGCTATTGATTAAATGTTGGTAAACTTTTCCATACAATAGGAACTTTGCTCGATGTTGCGATTATGTACATAGTGTTAATGTTCAGTAGTTACATATCTCTATACCTAGGCTTCTTTTTACTTCCTTGTAATGTTTTTTGATGTTTATTAACACTAGTTTTGTTTTGGTTTTTATGATGCATGGAAGGTGTGTGTTAAAAAGCTATAGTGGACTTTGTAGGATATGACACCCAAAACTCCATTCAAGAGGTCACACAATGCGTCTCCTTCCTCCCCGGAGATGCAATCCAATATTAAACATCAGGAGCGGAGGTTCATTTAGGAGCAGGCAAGGCTTCTCGAACGAACTTACATAACAAGGCGACCTTTCTTGGAGAGAGGAATAGAATCATCTCACCCATTTTAAGAATCTATTAAGGCACTTGGATGGGAGAAATTGTATGACACGCCTGCAATGTTTAACCTCAACATAGTGAGTGAATTATATGCTAATTTGAGGTATGGTCTGAAGTGGGATGAGGCATTCTGTAGAGGCAAAAATGTGCAACTAATATCGGAACCCGTAAATGATTAATATGGGTTGTCAAACATTCCCTTCGATGAGGATGAATATCTTGAATTCCTCTACTAGACCGTTGATGGTTGAGATTTTGATGAGGCCACAACAAAGGAGATCATTAGGACGGTTAGTAGGCTGGGAACCGATGTGGATTCTCTTGTCAAATCTAGCTGAGATAATGGATGGTACCATCACGCCCGAGATGATGAATGGTACCACTTTGTGGCCTCCAGAATTGACCCGGTCACAGTGAAAACTGAGGTTCACAGTATGAGGGTGACGCATATGTACTCAATTAAGAAGATACTACGATGGAATGTAGGTAGGAAAATTGTGTGATCATTCAGAAAGGGTGGTGAGAACAAAGGATGTTACAGTTTCTGTAGGCTCATCTCATAATCGTGTACAAAATCCAGTGTCCACCACTATCCCATTGATATATACGGCAACCAATGGGTAAGATTATAGTAGAATCTTTCTACAAAATAACTTATAATAATGTGAGTCCTTTATTGGAATCTAGAGTCGCGACGTTGCAGGTGGGTGTCAAAAGTCTGCTGACGGAATCACATTATTAAAGGTCACAGTGCGATCACATGGGTAAGGTTCTTGAATATCAGTTCCCGGATGCAACGAAAGCAGTTGGACCATTCCCTTCATTCCTAGACCCTGGCGTTAGACAGAGCGACGTGGGAACTAGCCCAGAAGATACACATATGTTGGATAAAGAGCCGTTCGCTAGATATTATTCATGATTTTCTATGAAAATTTTGTAAACTAGGGTTTTTTCTTCATCTCTTACTTTTATCGGATGTTTAGAACAAAGGTATGCTATTTTGCAGACATAATATTATTATTATCAAAGGGATCTACCTTTAGCAAGTTGTTGTATTGAATTTATAGTGGCAAGCAAATATGATTTTCCTTTACTGAATCCAAACTATTTGCCATCATTTACTCTTGAACATGTACCATCACTTTTATAATTGATATGAATCTCCTTGCGAAAACTCTGGATTTCCGAATTAATATGTTTGGCCAAATGGAGGCATCTGAAAACCCTCACTGGATCACAGAATTGAGCAACAACTAGCCCTCGGGATTGAAGATAAACTCAAAAAAAATCTCGCTAACAAGCCCGCAAGATATAACTCACAAATAAAGTGTTCTTTGTTCACTAACTAGCCCGCAAGATTAGTTCACAAAGGGTATTGATACTTAATTAGCCCGCAGGATTAAGCAACAATGAAAAAAAATGCCCGCAAGCCAAGAGTATAAACTCAAAAATCTGAATTTTTGATTGATAATAATGTGTTCAAAATGTCCAAGGCCTCCCCTATTTATAGGGTATAATTCGGTCACTCAGAAATAAAAACAGAGTGATGTTTGGTAATTCCCGTTTAGAAACAGAAAATAATTATGGCAGATTTAAGAAGCAAAAACCATATCTAACTACAATGCCTAATTTAAATTTAATTGATGACCATATTCATCCAAGTAAATCAATCCAAATGTTGAATGACTTCTGGAATGAATCTACTTATCTAAACTTACCAAATCTGATTCTAATCAAATCAAAACCGAATATTCTAAACCCCAAATTAGAATATAACCAAAAATCTTCTAAGCCAACATGGCCGAGTTTATGGGATTTATTTATAAAATAAACTAAAATTATCACACTACCTCATTAAAAAAACTAGTGGTAAAAAAATATAGTGTTGACCTCTTATGAATATTAAACTAAGAAAACAATAATAAATGATATTTTTTATCCTATAAAAAATTTTAATGTAAAAAATTCCTTTATTTAGGTCATAATAACAAAATTCAAGTATTTCGAAGCAATGGATAAGACGTTCACCCACTTTTGAGCAACAGTGCAATTTCTCAAAATTTTGTACAACTTTACTATTTTCAATTTCGAGGGTGTTCCATTCACCCAATCATGTCCAAATCGCATTTTTTGTGATGACACATTACTGAATTTCAATATGTAATCGCCAATGTTACGTTCCGATAATCCCAAGATTCTTGGAGGGACCCAAGTGCAAAAGACAAAAATTTCACTCGTAGATCCAAACGATAATCCGATCGGATAGCTTGGCACATTATGGAACCAAGATGTATAATTCAAGGTTGAATCAAAAAAATTATTAATATATTGTGGGAAAAACTTACCAATAATACTTCCCATTGGGACATCCTAACTTCTAAGTAACGAAGAGTAAGATAATTCAAAACATGTACAAGTGCCTTATCACATTTCATGAAAACATCATTTCTATTAAAAAACTTACATCAACCCAAGAATACCCAATTTGAAGTTAATTTCATACAAAGAAGAAGGTGTAACGCCGTTTTGGGCAATAGTATAAATTTATCAAATTTAAATACGACTACTTTTCGGCCGTCCAACTGACACAAATTTACAACACGGGACCTATGAAATATTTAATTGAGTAATTTTTAAGTCCAGTTGGTTATCCACAATAATAGAAAAAAACTTCCCCCCCTTCATGGGCAATATATTAATTTATGCAAAATAGTTGGAATTCAAAATAGGCACCGGTATGTTGTTCAAAATAACCGGTGCTGACTAGTACATAGAAAGGCAAATCCAAAATTTTCATGCAAAATGTGGGCAAGAAATTCAAAATTTCATCAATTTCACTACAACAACGTGTTTCACACTGGTGCTAATATGAAAATTTTAATTTCCGCCCAAACAATTTGGGTGCTATTCAAGATTATAGCACCGGTAACGTGTACAGGTGCTAAGACCGTAGACAATCATGCCAGATGTCGCAGTTAAGTAGGCTTGAGCAACTGCCTTTGACTTGTACAACACCGGGTTTTTCATCCCAGCACGGTATATACCAGTGCTGTGGACTTAGAAAATCTTTTCACACTTTGCTCTCTGGTTGGCCAAAAAAAATAATTTATGCAGCCTCATGGAGTTGCCTAAACATTTATAAGCACCAATTTGTCACTTACAACACCAATTTTCGTACCGGTGTTGTACACTTAGAATGTTTCTGAATATGCTAGAATGTTGTAAATATTTTTTAGCACCAGTATAAGGGCTGAGGTATTGGTGGTGACTCGACTGGTATAAAAAGCGACCAATCACCTTCTTCAACATAACCATCGTGTTTTCCTCTTCAATCCCACTATACCAATAGTTTCTCCACGTTCTCCACCATTTAATCCTCATTCAACCTCCATTGACCCACCTCCTCAATTCCACTTTATATAAGAACCCAAAAAACCCCCTTTTCAATCTCCGAACCGGGTTTCTCCACTTCTTCCACTCGGCGCCGACGAAGTCACGGTCACTAGGTTTCCGGATAGAATCTTGAGAGGTACCTTATGATTCCTTCAATTTTTGTTGGGAACAAACTCTAACTTGCTTCACATTGAATGAAATTTTATGTGTTTGATGTAATGTATGAATGAAGCTTTTTTAATGTTAAGTTGTGTGGGGTTATTCATTGTGTGATCTTCAAGTGTGATATTGTTGACCATGTGATGTTGAAGTGTTTTGAAAAAATGTTTGAGCTATACATTATGTGTGTCATGTTTGTAGTTTTCAATCCGAGGTGTATGAAATATAGTTGATCGTGTGATGTTGAAGTGTGATGTGGAATGGTATGTTTAAAAAATGTGTAAGATATACACTATGTGTGATGTTTGAAGTGTTCAATCCGAGGTGTATGACATATAGTTTATCGTGTGATGTTTTAGTGTGATGTTGATTGGTTTGTTCTAAAATGTGTGAGATACACACAATATGCGTGGTGTTTGAAGTGTTCAATCTGAGGTGTATGAAATATAATTGATCATGTGATGTTCAAGTGTGATGTTGTTATGTTTATTATGCCTTATCCATTATACCGGTATTTTCATATGTAGATGCCTCCTAAAACAAAAAAGGTGGTCGGAAAGAGGAAGGCCTGGCCCTCCACTCAAACAATAGATTGTGAAATCCAAAGAAGTTACTTCGGAAGACGAACAAGAGGTTCCACCAGTGGTACTCCTTAGGATACAATTTGAGGAAGATGTAGTGGGTGTATCAGATGCTCCCGAGGGGAAGCTCCCGATGAGAATGAGGGTGATAGCGATGACAACCTCCTTCGCGATCCGAGGAATGATGACCTTTCCAAGGCAAGCGGCCCTCATAGGAAGGCATTCGACAAGTTTTAGATAGCTAATTGGTGTAATGAAAGGGGGACAACTACGTGTCAGTCGGTCATGTTAGCCAAGGAAAAGGTCCCTATCCCCGTTGTCTTCGAGGAAGTTGAAGGTGTATTTTTTTGTGTAAGAAACTGGAGTGCCTGGACTGCATATTGCAATTACGCATTTAGAAGGTGGATCAAATTTGGTACATGGATACACTGACCAGCGTCCCGAAGGATGTGAAGGAGGAAGCGTGGAGGGACATAAATGTAATAACAAATTTTATAATACTTAGTTCATGAATATCTAATTGTTAATATTAAACTTTGCATTCATGCCCCTAAACTTAATCTTGAGTAATCTTCCATTGCAGGCGAGTTCCAACTTCAAAATTTAATTGACCGAAGATCAATGGAAGATGATGAGGAAGAATGTGGCGGGAAAAGCGGGTGATGTACATCACAATTGGAAGAGCAAGGTGGCGAACAAGTACATATTGTTTTTTAGAACAACAAAGTTCCAAAATACAAGTCGTGGGACAAGTACAAGTGGATGGATGAGGGGGAGTGGAAGAAATTCGAGGAGCACAGAAGAATAGAGGATATGCTTGTAAGTACAGTTGTTACATCATATAATATATCAATATTTAGCAACGAATTCATTGCGTTAATAACTAATTATTGTTTATTTTCAAAAAAAGTAAGCAAGCAAGCGAGCAATCTATGTAAAAGAAGTATGTTCTTCACACCGGCCCAAAGGGAAACAGGGCGACAAATTAAATTATGATTGAGCAGCTAAAGGAGAAAGAGAGGAAGGAGCTAAGGAACTAGGGATACACGGAAGAAGAGATCGAGTAGGAGATGAAATCCAAAAATTTCAACCTAGACAGATCGCTGGTCTCCTTGGAGTCGAATATGGGAAAAAGGATTCTACAACCCCAGAAGTGAAGGCCATAGCAGAGGACATTGTAAGTATCCAATTCAATAATAGTTCCATATCCAGGTGAACTGTTATTTTCAATACTAAAACAATAATATGAACTGCAGTTGAGGATGAACTAAGAAAAAGAGAAGGGAACTCTAGAGTTGCGTCCGGAGGAGGACATTTTGATAAGAGCCACCAGGAAGAGGGATCACCCGGGTAGATACAGAGGTACCCAATACCGACTACCAACAACTATCCTAGGCATATCCAGAAGCAACTCCTCGTCCCCAAGAAACCTTCTGTTAATCAGCCGACTGTCAAGGCGATGGTCTCGTACCTCGAGCAGTTCGTCAAGGGTATAGCTACAGTAGGGGGAATAAATATTCGCGAAGGCCTTGCGAACCTGAAGATATTCATTGAGAATGCTATGTTTGGAGTTATATCCACCGGTTTCAGCGGCTCGGGCCAAGATCCCCCAGTGACGGAGAAGAAGACGAGGAGGTAAATATGCATTACAGTTAAAATTTTCAAACAATTTGGATTTTTCTTTTTTGTTTCCATGCAAAAACTATTTTGACTTGCTAAACTATCATTATTTGTAACAGGATAGTGAGTTGGTTACCTTGTACATCAAGGGCCTTCAAGAAAAAAGGATAAGGGTTGCAAAAGAATGGCTCCAAAAATCTAGGCGACCCGAGAAATCACATGGTCGAGTAGCTCGCGTCCGCGTGTGCGAACTTGTCTACCATCAAAGAGCTGGGTTGTCATCTTCTAACCACTAATTCAATGACGTGGAAATGCTATGGGGATTGTGGTAGATTGGTTGATGACTTTGGTTACATTTGAAGATGACACGCAGACCGAGGGCATTGAAGGCGGCAAGCCACAGACCGATGAATTTCATTGTGTCAATGTGAGAGGTAATGAGGTAATTAAATCAACTAATTGCTACATTTGGTATATTAACAAAAATAAATTATTACGATTCGTTGAAATTGATTAAATTTTTTGTGAAGCTATCAACGCCTATACATTCTGGATCAACCAGCTCCTTCTGTCCCTTGAGGCAGCAATTTATACCTGAAATACTTCTGAAACTGGAACTTCTCGCTAACATTTGCCACTTATACTTTATTTCATTATTTTTCAATCTGCCTAATTTAAGTGCCATTACATAATTTCAGATTGTCAACAATCCCAACACGGGAAAGTACACCAAATACTACAACGAGGTTGTGAAGAGCATGCAAGAGTTGGGAACGGTGGCTTTGTTTCCAGAGTTTCGACCGTCAACTTTCAGAAAGAAACATCAGAGTTCATTGTTTATCGAAATGTTGGTGGAGTTCGTAAACAAGCTTGGTAACGCCAGAGCATTATCTTGGCTATCGAACTCAGTGATAGATGTTTGGATGGGGTGAGATTTACTTTTTCACATCTGTATATATTTATACCCTAATATGTTTCAAATAATACTTAATTTTATTTTTCAAGGCACCTCCGAGAACAAGTCTTCGAAACCAACAATGGCAACATTCAATTTGTTCTGTGCAGTATGGGGGGCTATGCTGTGGAAATTAAGGAAGCAGAACTAAAACCATTCTCGAAACCATGCATGCTACTTATGCTGAGGTTTATGTGGTGCCATACATTAAAATCTAAGTGGCACTTTATATTATAGAGAAAAATGCTTTTATAACCCTACCTACTTGACATAAGTGTCAATATAACCCTCTATATAATTTTTAGTACATATATAACCCTACCTAGTTGATGTAAGTGCCAATATAAACCTATAAGTGGTCCGACGGCAGTCTGGTGGTGGTCCGGCGGAAATGGGGTCTGAGGATTATATTGGCACCTACATCAACTAGGTAGGGTTATATCTGCACTAAAAATTATCTGAGGGTTATATTGACACTTATATCAAGTAGGTAGGGTTATAAAAACACTTTTCTCAAAAAAATACTGCTAGCAGCCGATCTCTTGGCTCTCCTTCTTCTTCTCTGTTTTTTTAGCACACCTAGACATTCGATACCCTTTTCCGACGATTGTTGATAAAGCTATAGATTAATAAATAAGATCATGAATCACGTCTACGTGTTATTATAGACTTTATGATAAAAACTCATAATTTTAATTAATAGTCTCTTGTTAGACCAATCATAAAAATATTATTTTAATAATTTTTACGATCGTGTTATAATTATTTATATTAGATATAGAGTCTGTCTCTTAAAAGACGGTCTTTCCATAAGTTATGGAAAGACCAAGGTTTAAACTGCAAATTTAAAGAAATCAAAATAACAATTTTAGATTACATTAATCAGGTCATAAACTTATAACTACTGCACGTTGCATAATAAATTTTTACTAGTGGAACTAAAACTTTTTACCTTTTTATAATTCTAATTCAACCTCATTTTCCATATGCATATGAAAATACAGTCTTTTCCAAAACTTTGTCATATATATATATAAATTATAGGAATGTCGTTAATAAATATTCTTTAAAAAAAATGTATAGTATCAATAAAAATATGTACTTCCTCAATCCTTTACACATATAGTTGGGGATTAGTCAAACTGCCAAACATTATTTTTGCCCAACTGTCTCACAAATATTACACAGAAGGTAGGAATGACTTCTAGGACAGTACAAACATGGGTTGCTTGAATCACCTCCGTCAAACCTAAAACTAATGCAGATCAACTTCCTTTTGCATTAATTAATTGTCTTGAGATTAATTCATGTCTTTCTTATTTTAATTAAATTATATTTTACTTCAATTTAATTTATGAGTTCTTTTAGTTTGTTTTGGTTTAAAATATTTTTTTTATTAATATTATCCAATTCTCTTTATTTTATTTCATTTCAGAGTTTAATTACATTTTCATGGATATATCCTACACATGTAATATCCGTACACATTTAGCAGAAAATAAATTAATATTTCTTTAACAAATATTCCTTCAATATAACACTTGATAAATCATCAACTTCAATTGATATGAGATCAAGCGTTTCAATTTCTACACTATCACGATTCACGAAGTCAGATGGCGTCATCATATTAATGTAAGTCAAAATCTAATTATATATATATATATATGTTTCCCTGTCCCAACCAAATTTACACATAATTTTTTTTCACGGCCTCAAATAAACATGTTTAACTATAAATATGTGTAGCTACGGATAATAACAAAAGACAAAAAATTGATATTTAGAAATTATAGGTTATGACGAACCTAACCATATCTCATAGGATAAAATTATTGTTCATATATCTATTTAAATATGTGATCAAATTCCAATATTTTTAGCTAAAAAAAATTATGTGCATATTTGGATGATAACGAGTCAGGTGCTTTAGTATCAGCAATTTGAATATATCCCGTTCTTCCCTTTAAAATCTAACAATAATAGGTTGGGAAAAAAACACTTCCCTCTATTATTTTCAATTATGTTTTCTCTCTCTCTTAGTATATAAGAGATGGGGAAAGATTCTCGTCCTTTCAATAGCGTGAAGTATTATTAACTATCACGAGTACATGTTAGTCTATTTTGATTATATTTGAATTGCAAGTGTTGTTCAGTGGATTTGATCGATGGCTCATTCATTCATGGTGTTACGAATGTTGCAAATTCCTGATTAACATGGTTGAATAATGTTTGAGATGCATTTTCTCTTCTATTAAGTGGTTCGTGATTTTCAATAGTAGCTAATTATAGATTTATTAAATAATATATCTGTAATATAGTGAAGAACAGGTCTATTAAAAACGGTTATATCGGATCAGAGAAGACACGTAAGCCTTTAATTGATGTCCGAATTCGAAACCCATTTCTGAGGTACTAAAAAAACTGGTAGAACAACATTCCCTGTGATTTCCATATCTAAAGAACAACATTGTACATAATATTCCCTTGCTTCTCACCAGGCACAAATAATTTGGCCAGACTTTCAATTCGTCCGATGCTCGTGGAGGCAACGGTGGCGCCGGGTCAGATGGGCGAGGGAATGGCCTTAATGCTCGTTGGGACCGGCGCTGCGTTGAGAGTGAAGATAGGGCACCGGTGGTCCAGGAGGCGAACGGTGGCGAAAGGAGAAAGGAGAGAGGAGAAAAGAGGGTGACGCAGGAGAAATGAGGCAGTGGCGAAATGAGAAAGGAGAAAGTACGGTGCAGAAGTTAGTTTTTTTTTCTGGAAGAAAAATGAGTGAAAAACAATCCATTAAAGGCTGCTCTACAGTAGAACTTTCTTTAATTTATTAATGACGGAACCGCCTTTGATTAATTTAGAACCACCTTTAAAATAAAATAGCGACACTACTACAAATTAGAGTTATTGTGATACTTTCTTTGCAACAATTATTAAAATGTTACAATAACTTATAAAGTGTTACTTAAACTTTTGAAAAATGTTACATAAATATTGAAAAGTGTTACTTAAATTTTAAAAAGTTTTACATTAGATTTATTGTAACATCACCTAAGGTAATACTTGTAAAAGTGTTACAATAGATTCAAAGTGTTACAATTGCACCTAAAGTAAAAGGGTTGCAATAGGCTCATGTAGTTATAATTATGAAACGATGCATTTTTTTCAGACAAGTTTCCTAAGTAAGGCATGTTGCAACACTGTAACCAATACATCGTTGTTAGTTCATCCCAATCCTTTCAATAAAAAGAATTAGGCACTGCACATCACTACCATCAGAATTATAATAAATTCTGAAATGATACATCTTTCCACACTCAAGGACAAACCATGTTAATTATCACCAACACAATTAATCATTATCTTATCAATTGTAAACTCGAAGATAGTTTATACAAATGTGTATTTCACACCACCAAACTTATTTTAACATCTCAAGTTCATAACTACTTGAATCCAATAATAATTAAATAGTTTGTGTTTCCTATGAGACCTACAATGTGATGTTTCTTTATCAATAAATCAGTATGTACAATTACAATTAATTGGACTGATCCCGATAGCAAATCGTTTTGGAATACGTGTTGTTAGTATTAATTGATGATGTGATATTCATCTTCACGAGTTTGTTCATTCATATTGATGCCAACTTAATTATTTTATAAAAACAGAATAATTCATATCCTTATTACACCGACTATTACACATAAACATCACCACATAAATATCACCGATCGCTGTAGCTAGGAATAAAATTAACTACTCCATTCGTCCCACAATTATTGATTACTTAATTTGTTCACGGTCTTCAATGATTATATGTGACCGTCAATATCTATTGTTACATATATTAATTCCGCATAAAAAATCAATTTTTAGAAAATAAATGTTAAGATGACTCTAATTAACAGTATCTCACATGATATTTTTATCATATACATATTAAATTGGACCAAGTTCAATAATAGAAACCGCTAGCGGTTGCTTACCAATTAAATATATTATTTATCTCATTCTCTCTTCCACCCTACCCTAAGAAACCACCATTTTTTTCTCCGCAGTGGTAAGAAATCATTTTCTACTATTCATGGAGCTCACTTAATTTTCTCTATCATACTCACTAATTTTTTACATTTAATTTAAATAAATTTGTCCACCCAAAATAAATTGAATATGAAATTTAATAATACATTTTCATTTTCAAAATTTAATTACCTTTTTCCCAATAACTATTAAATATTTTGTGAATAAAAATAATTCCTAATTATTATATTTTTATAGATTTTTAAAACATTTTACGGAATTTTAATTAAAATTTACAATTTTTTAAAAAAGTAGGGACACATGGCCCAATCAAGGAATGCCACGTGCCCCTTCAGTTGGAAAAATATCATTTAAGGCCAGACTTAAGTGGGACACATGGGCCAATGACAAGCTGCCACGTGTCCCAATCTGGGACAAAAAAGGGCTGCTTGTGAGCGGCACCAACGCCTGCAATTTGTGAGGTGGACCGGTTTCTTGTGTGGAAACCATGAGGCGGTTTCTTCGTAATAAACCACCCTAGAAACCACCACTGTGGGTGTTCGATTTTTAGAGTTGTTTCTTAAAATTAAAAAATCACCATTGCACATGCTCTTATATTAATGATCAAAATTTATTAAATTTGACTTTGAAAAATAGAGTAGCCAAAACTGGTGAGACAAAAAAGATACTCCATCCGTCCCACTTTAAATTGCTTATTTACTTTTTGAGAGTCAAACTTTGCAAACTTTGACCCTAAATATAAAATTAATATATA
>JAULKM010121289.1:0-20945 GCA_032355605.1 Rubia tinctorum | reverse complement strand
ACAAAGTACACCATACAACTATACTTATCTTTTCTAATTCTACACGTGAATTTTGCAAGCTCCCCTTACTACCGATCCGCCTTGATCAGACTCCCTCTGACCTTGAAACTCGTCGACGCTGGATCTCCTCCTCCCGAAGAATTAAGGTATATGTTCTGAACTTTAGCACACATGTCGGGTGAACATGGTCAGTTCTGGCTCTTCGCAATTTATTCTCGATAGAAAGTAAAATCTGAATGCAGATTTTTTTATTAATTAATTCCACGAGTTTGCAGCCGTGTTATGTCCTTCTTTTATAGTCCAATGCAGATTAGAATAGCTCCATAATTATCTCCACAATATTCCTATTCCTTATTTGCTTCTGAAGCATATCCAAATCCCATAAATTAAGGGATTTTCCTTATCTCAAATATCCCATAATATTCATTCGATTCCAATTCCAAAATTATAGGGATTTACCATAATTCCATTATGATTCTAATTCCTGAACACAATATCGCATAATCTCCCATTTCCATAATCAAAACCGATCGCAATATATGTTCGCAATTATGCCGTAACACTGCTTTCAGTATATGTTCCAACATGGTAATTTTTTCTTCTTTACCATAAGTTCACAAATTGCTAATCAATTAATCCAAGAGTCACGCGTGTCTTTACAATCTTTCCATAATTAATCCATCACACGTGACTTTACAAAGTATATGTGCCATTTTTATTAGGACAGAGAGTATATAATTATAATTTTCAACTTTGAAAAATATTTTGTTTAAATATAAAAATTTAATGTTTAATTTAATAAATACTGTCTAAAATAAAATAAAAACTATCCATAATTTAATAACAAACACACGTTAGAAGAGCTCCTCTCATTTTAAGTCACGTTAAATCCTTCCACTAGTATTTAGAGTCTTCAAATTTTTAACTCTCCTGTGAATTGTATACTTTGCATGGGTCGATGGTTTGCTGTTCCTTTTCTGGAAAGAAAAATAATTGGATACTGTACACATATTTGATGCATATACAAATGACGAATGCAAATATTTTGGATGCCAAATGTTGCAGGACATTTAACATACATTAGGATACTGTAGTATTTGTCTTTTTTGAAAGAAGAACCAAATTATTTGTAATTAGGACTGTTTTAAAGAATTTATCTAAACTGATTTAATTTGATATGATCTATTTTGAACTGAATTGATTTGAACTGAAATAAGTGTTTTGAAAAATATTAATGTATGACTAAATTAATTTAAATTTTATCAAATTAAATTTACGCTGAAATGAACTGAACTGAACTAAATTAATCTGATAAAATGCAGAAAACTCTGTACAAAACAAGCCCCGTAATGCTCGTATTATAGAATAATCGATACATAAGAATTGCTACGTCATGGTTAAAAAAGGTTCCGAAATATATATATCATTTGTAAAAATGTTGTTCAAGGAACACACTTAATTACTTTCAGATTTCTGAGAATGCAAATTTTATTTTAGAATACATGCACAATAAAAGGGATAGATCATCGGGTTACGAAAAAAATGAATAAGGGTATAATTTTACACAAATTTAGTTGTTTATGGAATGAACAAAGATTTAGTTAAAACTACATAACATCTCGTGCACGGATTCTGAACGTTTAAAATATAATATAATATAATTTAAAGTTTAAATAAGTATTGAATTATTCATATGTATATGAGAATTTAACATTGTGCATAATTTATAATAAATGAATATATTAATTAATATTATAATGCATTGAATGAAAGAAAATCAAATTGGTTCTTGTCAACACATAAGTTGTTCATGTAGAAAATTATTAACTGTTGTATAAAAATACTTTATGTCGTAAAAAATATAGTGATAAAATAAGAAATGTTAGTTGATAATGAATGGAATAATTATTTAACTGAATTTATAAAATTGTATCTCTTTTATAAGGAAATACATAAAAACATGTAAGGACATGTTTTCGAAGAAAAATAAATTATAATTCTATGAACTATTTAAATTATTCTACATATTCATATTATTCAAATATATAATTCTTATACAGAAGCCTAAAAATTACATAATAATATGGGCTAATTAGTATTAGGCTGAATAGTTTGAATTATTAGATAAGACAAAGTGTTGGGAAAGATCTTCTTTCCATATGCATATGGAAAGACGAGATTGAATTAAAATTATAAAAAGATAAAATGTTTTAATTGTAATATAAAATTTTTATTATGCAACATACAGTAGTTACAAGTTTATGACCAAATTAATGCAACCTAAAACAATTATCTTTATTTTTTCTCATTTTCAGTTTAAACTTTGGTCTTTCCATAATTTATGGAAGACTAAATTATTTATTTGGTCCCCAACATATATTAGAATACCATCTTTTGGTCCCCACTCCCAATACTACCCATATTCGGCCCTTAATATTTTTGAAAATAATTTGTTTGGGCCCCAAGGTGGTTTTCAAGATGGTTTTGGGTAGACTAAATTATTTTTTTGGTCCATAACATATGATTTTATGTCATCTTTTGGTCCCCAAAACCACCTTCAAAACCAGCCGGGGGCCAAAACAAATTATTTTCAAAATGTTAAGGGCCGAATATGGGCAGTATTGGGAGTGGAGACCAAACAAGGTATTCAAATATATGCTGGTGCCCAAATAAACAATTTAGTCTTTATGGAAAGACGGTCTTTCAAAAGGAGAACTCATTAGATAATTAGATATGGTACTAAACATGATTTATATGTTAAATTAAGTTACCAGGTTAAATTTTCTTAAGAATAATCTTATTATTTCTGATATAATACAGGCATGACAGGTATATATTTGCGAGGAAGTAGATTAACCAGACCAAATTAATGATATATGGATTAAAAGATGATCATAAAATGAATTTAAAAAAGAAGGTAAATGTGAAAGTGTGTTAAACATTTGTAAGGAAGCACATTAGCCGAAAAACCGTAAAGAGGATGTTTGGAATAACATATTTAAGTGTATTAATCAAGGAAAGTAAATAGGAGAATAAATGTTGCATTAAATAGTCATGCATGGTAATCTCTAGAGGTGACACTTGACAAAAGTGACGTGGATAAATGTAGAAGTGACACTTGGCAAAAATGACATAGCTAAATGTGAGGATTACATTTGGCCAAGAATTTATCTTTTAGTATATAGTATAGATTTTCTTTGATTAAAGTTTAATTGATACAGGCCTATATATTATATAATAAATAAATTTCCTTTTATTGCTATGTGGCAATGTTTTACAATGTCAAGTGCCATAATTTAATGAAGGGTGATGTGGTTAAATGTGGGTGCCAATTAAATAAATGGTTGCTCTTTTGGTATTAAATATAGATACTCGTAGATGGCATATATTTGTGATGCAGCGTATGGTAGGTAGAATGTAATGCAACGAACTTTTCGGTTCTCTTTATGGAATGTATTTCTTTTCGGCCACAAGTACGACTAATGCTTTGAAAAAACATTACATGTGAAGGCTACTTGTGCTTGTGAAGGGGACGTAATCTCTATTGCACTAAGACCTGTCTAACGAGCTAATTTTGAGTTCCCTTTAGTTAGGGGTGGTAAATGGTCGGTCAAGTCGAATATGAGTTGGGAAAAATAAGTAATTAAAAAAATGTGAAAATGACTCTTTCTTCGACCCATTTTATGATGAGTCAAAATGGGTCGAGTTGAAATTCACTCAACTCGCGGGTCAAATATCATTAAACTCACGGGTAAAAAGGTAAATCCGTCGGTTTCAACTCATATATAAATTCATATGAATTTATATACCAACTCATATGTGTAAACTCGCGGGTTTCAACACATATATTGACCTTATATGCCAATTAATATGGGCAAACCAGCAGGGTTTAACCCATATATTTATCCATGTGGGTTTAAATACCAACCCATATAGGTAAATCCGCAGGTTTCAACCCATATGGGTACACTCACGGTCAACCCGCAAACCCAACCCGGTCAACCCATATTTTTTAATTACCTATTTTACCTCTTACCTATTTAACCCATAACACATTTTACCCATACCCATCCGAATTTAAAAATAAATAACCCGCTTGACCCGCGAGTTGCGTGTCTATTTTGTCACCAACTTCAGTTAATTTCATTTAAAATTAATTTCTTTATTTATAGTTCACTCATTTTAATATATTTATATTTATTTAGTTTAGTTAAGTCCGTTTAATATAATATATTTCCTCTCGTATTCAATATGTATATAGGGTTTAATCCGCCTTTCTTGAGACTTTCTCATATATAGATTTAAAATTTATTTTGTCATTATTGATTACGTTGATATACGATAATTGTTCTAAATAATATTGAAACTTTAAATAATTTTATTATCACGCAAGGTAATATAGCATACAAAATGTTTTAAATAAGAATTAATTGATACACTCTGAAACATGAAACATTAGACGTTTTATTCAATATCATAGTCATATATTTTTTAGATCCATTTTATTTAAAGTGTCTCACACAAAGGGGTGAGATTCCTATGTGTCTCACACAAAGGTTAAAGGAGTGTTTCATACAAAGGATGGCGAGACTCCCACATGACTCACACGACACTCCACACCTAACATATGTCTAGGGAGAATAAATATATAATAGTGCAAGTCCACGGGGAGGGGAGATTCGAACCTAGATTGCATCTAGCTGGACACATTGCACTGGCCACTTGAGCTAGCTCAAAAAAAAATTCTTGTAATTCAGTTTTCATATTATTAGGAATAGATTGTCGAATTATTGTTGCTATATCCATTCGAACTTGATGTGTTTCCAACTTTCGTTGCAGGCTGAACGAATAAGCATATGTAGTTTCTTAACATTTAAGTTATGCCTCACGAAAGGTATCCCATGTACGTCCATAAGAAAGAAGTTGTCATGTGTGATTATAGCTACTATTATTAATATCTGTCATGTTCCCATCATTTCAGGCTTCGCATAAAAAATATTTCAACTTTTCTTCAAGTTGTCGAAAATCCTTCCCATGGTGATTCGTGTTGAATTATACCAAAAAGTTAAATTGTTATTCTAATATCACTATTTCTTTTATAACCTGACATACAATAAGTCCCATTTAGATTTGTAATAGGAGCCAAATATCCTTTCTTATTTGGATATATAGAGTCCACTAAATAATATATTTTTATAAGTTTAAATGAATTAAAATTGATAAAGTTTGGTAAGTTTGCTAGCTAAACATTATAACAACCTCAATACCACCCTGAAAATTGAAACTCAATTTGGTTGGATCAATTTTATATTTGTCCAAATCATATTGACTCTCTTGACCTTTATATTGAAGATACTATTTAAAATTGAGTGTCACTTATGGGAATGAGTATGGGGTAAAAATTAAATTGAAATTAAAAACATCAAACATAGTAACACTGTACATATAAAAAATTAAACATAAACAAAAATATTAAACGCAAACATTAAATTAGAATGTTTAAATATCAAATATGAAAACCAAATATAAACATCAAACTAGAGTGTTTAAACATAAAGAAAAATAACTAAAACTACATATAAAATAAAAATAGCTAAACATCAAATAAAAAAAAAAAGTACACATCATACTAAAAAATGAATCCTTAAATTAAAATACTAAAAATATGCATTAAACCAAATATAATTAGACATCAAATAAAATCCTTGAAGACATATTTAATAAAATAGTTGAAAATTTAATAAAAACATTGAAAAAATAGAATAAAAACATACATGAATTTTAAAAGAGAGCGGAACTTGTTTTTGGAAAATTAACGTTAAATTTTCAAATATTTTAATTTGACTTCATAATTGTTATCCCTCTGCCCCATTTCAACTACAATTTAACTATTCATTTAGTCAAAATTTCGTAACTTTGATCCCTAAAATTAAATTGGTATATAAGTATAAATACCATGGTGTGATACATTGTTAGATTCGACATATATTTTCAAAATATTAAATTTTTACAAGTTTTAATTATGGTTAATGAAAGATATTTAGAATCAAATATTTTTAAATTCAACAGTTAAAAGTTTAAAGGTGAACATTGAAATGAGACGGATGGAGCATTGTTTGTGCATGTACTACAATTTTAATACCGATTTCTATTTTTTTAAAAGTATTGTTTTGAACCCCTAATTCCACATGCAAATACCAAAACTGCAAACATTTCCTTTTTACTTTACTCTCCTATAGTAAACTGTACACATTTCTCTCTAAGCTCGGGTTTCATCCAAACCCTGTAGATTATACAATCTATGACATTCCGTATCTCCTGCTCCCTTGTTTCTTGTCCAAAGATTTTCTTGTTTATCCATTTCCATATGGCATATATCACCTCTACTGCTGCTAGCCAGTCTGATGAGCTGCGATTTCTATTCGTTTCCTCTACTTTTCTGCATCAGCCATTTCTTCTCCTCTTCCCATTCCTTTGGTTCCCTTCTTAATGGAGATGCCAAGACGACTACCACCATAAATGAAAACATTCCACGACTTGATCAAACATTCAAGGGTTATGTTCGGGATCCTCTAAGTGGCATGGTTGAACTGATGACAAGGTTAAGAACAAAGTTTAGAGATGCGACATTAAATACTTTGATGGATCAATTTCATGATGAAGAACTCAAGACCAAATCGGCTAGGGTTTGGATTAATTATTCATGCTTGTCGATTAATTGAATATATCATGAAGAACACTATACTCTTTTTTCCCACTAGATTTTTAACGAGGTAGTGTGATCTTTTTAAACTATTGTAACATTATTTTATTTCAGTCCAATGGCTCGGCCATGTAGGCTTCTGAAGAGCTATTATTTTTACCCAGTCCATTAGGGTTTAAAAAATATGAAGTTTTATTCTGATTAGAATTAGATTTGGTAAGATTAGATAAGGTAATATTCATCAAGCTTACTTCTTGAAGAATTCGGCTATATTAGGGTTTATTTTAGGAATTCTAGTTAGATATGGTTTGAGAAAATTTCATAAATAGTGCTACAATGCAGCATGGTGGATGCAAAGGGTGAGAACGCATTTCAATAATGCGTCCTCAAGGTTTTTGAATTTTTTTCGGCTGGAGAAGACGCATTTAACAAATGCGTTTTCAGCTTTTATTTTTTTAATCCGCTTCGTCATCTTTTTTATGTTTTCCAGATTTTTTTTTGTTAATTTTTTTAAAAAACGAAGACGCATTTGCGTAATGTGTTTTCTCGTTTTTTATTTTTAAATTATTCCTGAAGAATCATTTTAAAAAGGTGTCTTCTTTTCTGAGTTTTATCGCAAGCCAGAGAGCCGTTGCTCTTCATTCTGTGCCTTTAATTCTTGGAATTTCTCTCTGGATCCTCTCCATTTTCTTAACCTCGTTGTTTTGTCTTTGCGCCGGCCACGTCGTTATCTGCTCGGGAAGTTACCCCATCGCTATTTTCTGCTTAATTTTCTTGTCCAAAAATCGAAGAAGACACGGTTTCTGAACTTTGTAGATCTTGTGAGATAATCTAGTCATTTGTTTTTCCTTATTTAGTTTAATCTATTTTTAGCTAAATAAAGATGCAAGTTTCGCATCCGTAGGAAGTTGGTTGAGAACGTGAGAACGTGTAGGTTAGGTAGTTAGATTTTTCAGGAATAACGTTGTAAAGTTTGTGTATATAAGGAAGGAATGAATGAGAAAAGCATGCATGAAGTTTTACTGCAACAAAATCTTGAGTTTTCAGTTTCTGTTCAAACTTGAAAACTAACAAGAACTGCCATCGCCATCGAGCATCTTTTTGGAACCATTGGCACCGTAGGGTGTGACCAAAAGGTTGTCTTATCAATCAAATGAAACAGCAGATAATCACCGTATTTCAAATCATAGTCTCTTACAAACGCAGGCCATGATTTCTTGCACATATGGTAGTAATGGTCCATCTTGACAACTTTTGCTCGCCATGAAGGATTTGATGATCTTCTCTCATCTTCTGTGATGAGTGAATAGGTGCAATGAGATTTCCTCCCCTCTAGTTCACTTGAAAAACTATGGGGAATTCGCTAAAGCAAACAAAAAAACATATAATTTAGTTAATTATGAAATGAAATGAACAATATACATTAAAGGAGAAAAAATGGATTAAACTACCTAATTACAATTCCACGGTTGAAATCATCATCCATCAACAGCTTCAACACGGAAGGGCATGAAAGGTATGGCGTTCTTTCCATTATCTTAAGTTTATCTCCCGGCAATCTTTAAAAGAAATTCTCTCATTATGTTGGTTGACACAAATGGTCGTCCAGTGGTAAACGTGTCATTTTACGGGTTATACTTGGATTTTTACGCGTGCTTTGATGTTCTCCTCCCCCCTTCTCCCATGTCATGTGATTCTAGAGTATATGAATTATGATGGTGGCTGCCCAAAACGACTTCGTTTTTTGGGTTTTATCCACTATTGAAACAGTTCTCCATCTGTCCCTTTCTTCCTTTTCCCATGATTTTCTTCCGCCTTTTCTTTTAGCCATGTGAGGAACCAGCAGAATCCTAAGAACCCCTTTCCAAACTTTCTTCTTGGTTTTCTTCTGATTTAAAATTTCTTTTTCCTTTTGAGAAGTCCTCAAATATCCTAATCAAATATGAGATTAGATGGTAAAGTGTTAAGGGTGCGTTTTGGTGGTGCGGTGGTGATGGTGGAGTGGATCTTTAAGATGACAGCGGTATAAAGATTCTTGGGTGGAGAAGGTATGAAGGAGCCATTGAGATTTTGTGACAATATATTGTACGGATAAGAATACGGGATTCGAAGCAATTAAAAGACGAACCAGGTGAGTTTGTATTTTTGTTTGGCCTTTTGCATGCTTGGTGAAATCAGGCAGTCAGCAGTATTTTTTTTTGTCTCTCTCAATGTTTTGGTTCACTAATGATTAATGGGGTTTCTGAGTTTCATATGTATTTTTTCCCTCTGAATTCGATTCTTTTATGTGTTTGTGTGATCTCCGAAGAATGTTGGTTGTTTCTAAAAGGTTCATAATTGCGAATTTCTTTTCTTTTTTTATTCTTTTCATAAAAGCTGCAAGCTACAAAAAAATCTTGCTTGGAGTAATATTGATGAAAGAAAGACGTGGCGCAAGGTTGAAGAAGAATTAATGTTGGAAGAAGAATATAATGATGTGCTTGTAATATCACCTTGAAAATGTATCTATTTCTGGTTCTTTAGGATGTAATTGCATCCTCCATCACTGACTTTCGTAAAATTTACAGGAGACTTGTCCTGCAGTGAGGAGAAAAAGTTCAGGGATCCGAAAAGGGCAGTTGAGAGAGAGATATCTCGGAGTGCTGATGTAATCCAACGAAAGCTCATTCAGTTATCTCTTTTACCATTTTGTTCATTTCAATTGAATGCATTACTAGCATGTTGTGTGGATTGTGGCTGTGTACCGTTTACATTATTTTTGGTTATGATTTGCCTGAAGGAGTTGTGGTAGGCGAAGGAACTGTTCTGATTACATCAACCTGTCGTTATTGTCCATCATGTTATATTTACCTGATCATTTATCTAATAAGAATGAAGATGAATGTATATGTTCACCAGAAAATGTGTATTTCCCATTTTCTCCTCTTTTATGCACTTTCAATTCATTCATCATCAGCATTAAAATCCACCCCCAGGTATGAATTCAACTAAAGAATACTACTAAGTTACTCTTATTAGAGAAATTAAGTCACTAAGTTAATTCTAGAGTAACTCGATTTCGGTGGGTCATGTGGCACGTGTAAAACTTGTGTTTTTTTTACTGATTCTAATCAATGTTTATAGTTCATCAACTGTTTGTGAAAAGGCCCCACTGATATATTCTTTTCCTAAACAAATCTCACTAATCTTTTTTCCCCTTCTTTTTTGATGAGTCGATGTTGCATTTTGATTTAGCATGTTGTGCATTGTGCTATCCATGCCTTTTTACTTTGAAAATAGTGGATTTTGAAGTTGTTTTATGGAGTCGAGTGAAATGTAGATATGAAGTATATGGAGTCAGCCAACTTGTTCCAGGAGCTGCTGAAAACGAATGCACTCAAGAGGAACCGTTTGCTTAGTCTGGATTGGTGATAAGTATGTTGCGTTGGCTGTTTCGAATGTCCACAACAAGATTGCATCACCTCTGAGTTATAAAGAAGAATCCATTTTATCCCCAGAGAAACTTCATTCTTATTACATATACGTGGCGAGCACAGTAGAATCACATATACCTAGAATCGATATGACATCTGTTAACATTAAAAGAATTCAAGATAAGCAATGCCTCTTATGGAACTTAACATCTTCTACATACTTTTCTATCTATCATTTGATTTATTTATGTGTTTACGTTACTTGATCTCCATGTTTTAGGATGAAAATGGTGTCTACGTCCTTGATGAAGATGGAGAAGTCCACATACTTACGGATGGAACTGGTTTCATTTCTGAAGATTTGGCACTGATGTGTCCCAAATTTTTTGGAAGAGTTACCCAAATATGGCTAGATGAAAATTTTAAAGTATAAATTAGAATTAAATATTATGTTCATTAGTTTCTCCCTTTAAGTAGATTAAAGAGTAACTTAGTTGAATTCTTTTTAACTATATTTGCATTAGTTGAATTTCTCCCTTTATGTATATTTGCATTAGTTTTGGTTAATAGTAATTTGCTCTAGGGATTGTTAATCTAAAAGGCAAGACTTTATTTATTTATATTCTTGTTATAGTTTGATTTATGTTCATTTACAATTGGGTGATATTACAGTGCATAGAGGACCATGATGGACCTGAATGCATGACGGACCTGAATGCATGATGGGCTGGATATAAACTTCATTCTTCATTCTCATGCATTTACCTGGAGGAGTTCCTCAATGCATTTTTATAGACATGTTGACTACCGTACTGGAAGATACAAAAGTTGTCTTCTCAAATAAACGTGCAGCTGTTAATGGTAATTATAGATTCAAATCTCATCTGCCAGTGAGTTTTCTTAATTTTTTTCTTATTTTTTGTCACTCTAGACAACTCATCTAGATCCGTTCTCAACATATAATGGCGGGTTTGAGTGTTTAACCCACCAAGCCGATTTTTCACGATGAGATTTGTATTTCTGCATTCTTCCTTGGCTATGCTTAATTGCTTATGGTTCCTATTCTAGGTGGAAATTTCGTAATGGTTTCCTGTTTTGTAATATGTAAGTGGCCATGTATAATGAAGACATTGATGCTGCTGCTGCAGCAATAAGAATGATCTTTGTCGGGATCCCTTCAAACGAGAGGACTCAGTTTACATTAGAACTATTAATTTCTTAAATTCTGTCTATTACTGTCCATCATGGTATCGAGTCAAAAGCCTGATTCTGAGAGGGTGGAGTGATCTACTATAGTACCAGAGGGCGGTTGGGATGATGCGTATCATCTTTCGAAGGAAAAGAGATAGAAGAGCAACGGAAAACCAGAAGAAGGGGAGACACTTTTAAGAGAGGGGGAAGGGGATTATCGGTCACAAAAAGGTTCCAACTGTACACGACAGACCCCAAAATGAAGATACTCACCAATCTGAGGAAGTACAACATTGAGGCCGACCCATAGAAACACCTGCACACACGTTCTCCACCAATATGGCCACCTTCACAATACCACAACCAATATGGTGTAAGGTATTTGCAACCACCCTCAAAGCATCAACTAGGGTTTGGTTCAAGAATCTGGAAGATGAGACCATCAACAACTTCGAACAACTGGAGTAGAAATTCCTGGAATGCTTCATGCAGAGGAGGAAGTTTCATAAGAAAAGGTCAGAGTTGCTAGCAGTCAGGCAGAAATGCTACAAGAATACTAGGAGAGGTTCAACGACAAGGTGAACCAGGTGGAAGAAAGGAGCAACCAATTCCTCATGGATATGTTTATCAACAGCATGAGGCTCGAGTTGTTGTTGAGGGACTATACCGTCAATCCATCGAGAATGATTAATGATCTAATGAGAAGAGAGGGAAATTTTAGCAAAGCATACTGTTAATGCCAATTCTTGATAACCTTCTCACGTGTTCTCCTATACTCCAAATAACTCCTAAACCTATAAGATTGACTGGATGAGGTCAGGGAGGCAGGCGCTGGGCCGTGCCTACTTTGACACTCCGGTCAGTAATGTTTTCCTTGTATATATAAATAGTGATTAGATTATGAGATCATACCTACTTGAAAGTTATTCCCGTAGTTTATACGTGTTTGGTGGCTGATGTGATAGGGATTGTCACATCGTTAGTTGTCTGGTGATTCCTTCCTTTCCAGCCTGGGCTCGCTCGCTTATTGGCCTGAAACCATGGCATATAGGCTGGTCCGATCCATACCTTATCAAGTCCTCCCAGTCCAAGACCCTATTGGCTTAAACAACTCAGGGCAATGGGCTAAGTCTTGTCATCAACGTGTCTATTCTCCCAGGGCGCGTGTCGCGTCCTTGGGTTTGCTTTCTGTAACTCTCTTTCACTTTTAGAAGAAAATTTTGGAGGTTTTGCAAATTTGAAACTTGAAGAATATTACGACATCTTTTCATTATTTGGTAGCTCGACGGTTACGCTACCTGTTCAGATTTTCACCACGTGCCCACTTCTCAACGGTTTTGCATGCTTGTCTCTTAAATTTTGCGTCTTCTCGAAGCAGTTTAATCATACCGCTATCATTTTTTCTCCCAAGGAATACCTTGGGTCTGTTGCGTCTATTTATCAAACTCCCTTTTCTATTTTCCTCCTCAGTTATTTTTCTCTACTTTCGTCTTCTTCTTTTCTGACGATCATTTCATCTTCTCCAGGTACCATCTCTATCTTTCTTTGTCTTTCTTCTCTTCTTATCTTCAAGTCGCTATGGTTTCACCATTAGTGCTCCTAAGGAAGACTCGTAATGTGTACCAAAGATGTTGAGTACCATTCTGTATGTAGTTTGCTTGAAATTGTATTTACTGACAAGGGCAGGGGGGTCAACTTTTGCTATATAGAAGACCATGTGACATTGCCCAGTGTTTACCAGACCATTTTAGATGCACCTGAGGGCACGATTGTTGTATATTTGGAAACCCCAAAGAATTGTTGTCTTAGGTTTCCCCTGTCCTCTTTTTCCAATCCGTAATAGGCTTTTTTTATTTGGGGTTACGGATCTCCCTCCAAACTCTGTCCGGGTTCTTCTGAGCTTTGGAGTGTTCTGTCACCTTCTACACAAAGAGCCCTCTGTCACCCTGTTTCAGGTCTTCTGTCACTCAGCCAGAATGCCCCTCTGACTAGACTTTCTTAATGTTCCGGAAAGATGGGGTTAATCTTCTGAATGATCTCCCCACTCCAGTTAAGTGGAATTGGAGATTTATTTTTGTAGATGAGGAGCTGGTCTTGGGTTTTAATGAGCGGCAGCCAAATTTCCCAGCCGATCCGGAGAAGGGACGTGGTGCTTACCCTAGTGTTACTATGATGACGGCTATACTACCTTTCATCTATCACCTCAAAAAAGTGAGTGTGAGGTCAGATCTAGTTCCCAAGGACTCCTCCTTGCGGGCTATTGACATGCCCTACCTGTCTGTTGGCCCGTCTCCCAGGATGATCCTACAAATTTGACTGTTATAGGTTTAATATAATGTTTTCTATCAGCGCGTTGTGCTACGTTTACACTGTTTTTATGAGTTGTTCGCTCCATTTTTTTAAAATTCTATTATGAATTGTTTGTTTCTCTCTCTCTCTCTCTCAGATATGTCAGTTGTTAACTTCCTCGGAGACCTTTCAAAGCTCTCTCGGAGAGCTCTCAGCACTCGCCCTACATGCCAGAGTGGGGATACAGGGGGCACCAATAACCTCCCGGAGAGAACCATCAACTTGTCTGACAACGAGACTTCTAATGAACGGCACATGGTGAAGAAGGCTCATTGGGGCCCGACCCCCGTTAAGAAGGAAATTGCTGACGCTGGTCAAGCTTCCACCATTGTGGTTACGGAGGAGGTGCTTGAGAGTCCGGATCCTCAGATTGTTGGTCAGCAGAGGGCCCAAGCACATATGACCCAGCCTGTTCAGTTTTTTTTTGCATTTTCCCCCTTTCCTCGCGGCTCTTCCTCTTAGGGTGGCTCCGGCCCTGCTCCCATGCGCAGCTCCACGGTTTGTGGTGAATTCATTTATGAGAAAATCCTCATTTGTCATTTAAACGCTTGGCTTAGGGAGCGTTCCCTGAACATGGCTGGGATCACTTCCATCACTGACCACTCTGCATCTGCTGCCTTGGAGGTACTCTCTTCCATTTATTTTATTTCTTTGTCACTTACTTAGATTTTGGATATCGAGCTCTTATCTATTACCTTTTTTCCTTTTCGGTTGTCTTCAGGTCCTTTACTCAGCTAAGGCTATGCATATAAAGTTTGACAACATGCAACATGAGGTTAGCAAACTCCAATGCGGGAATGCCTCTCTGAAGTTATCAAACACTGACCTGACGCACAAAGTGCAGTGGGTATATGATCTTGAGCAGGATTTGGGGCCGCAGAAGGGTGTTTTGGTTCCCCACAGACCTCTCTGGACAAAGCCGAAGCTAAGATTACTGAGATGAAGGCTTTTCACGACTGGGCTTTCACCCACGACTTCTTAAGCCTTTACCTGTGTGGTGCAGTGTTGCAAAGCTTTTGAGATATTGGGCCAAGCCATGATGAGGGCTATAGACTTGTACTTGTAGATTGAAGATGATAAAAAGCTACGTGTTGGCCTAGACGAAGCTTTTATTTCTTTCCGTGAACGCAACTTGACCAAGTACTTCCTATATCCAATGCATTTCCAATACTCTTTCTATCAGTGATATGCGTCAAGCTGCTATTGATGAGAAGGACGTTGTGTGTGTGGGGGGGGGAGGGGATGAGAAAGCTCAGACTGCAGAAGAGAGCGAAGCTGCAGATGCTGGGAAACCATGACAACTTTACATAATCCATCAGGGCACTCAAAAGGAACTCAAAGGCCTTACAACTCTACATAATCTTGGCATAAACTTTGAGAACACCCACTCTTGGAAAGTCTGCAGCCACGTGACTTCAGCCTCACTCACAATCATCTGCAAAGAGCCAGTGACGCCCCACTCTAGCTCCAAGTCACCATGAAGAGACGTGACCCGAGCATGAGAATGCTCAAGATCACTCTCAAAAGAGCCAAACTGGGTGCGGCTGCGCTGAAAGTTTGCAGTGAGATCTATAACAACTCGACGAGCTTGCTCAAGTTCCCTCTTGGTCATGGAAAGGTCAGAGTAAAGTTCCTCCTGATCCAAATTCATGGAAAAAGCTGAACACATCTGCTGCAAGGGAAGGTGAAGGAAAATGAGTTGAAAAGAGCAACAAGAAAAGGTACAATAGAGCAAAAGAGATAAATATGAACGGAGTTAAAATAGCTCGGTCATAGAGGAAACATATCAATCTGAGATGCTTACAGAACCTATCACATCCAGGCCACGTACTGAGCACAACTCCTCGAGCCAAGCATTGAAATTCCTCAAAGTCAGGGAAGGAGATAAGAAAATGGCACGAGCAGCAGGGCCAGAAGGAGCTCACCATCTTCGACCTTCTGAGAACTCCAAGCCCCAAAAGAGTGAAGAAGTAAAATCTAAAGTTAAACAACCAATGTTTGAAGCCTAGGAATCGGTGTAGCAGATGGATGTGACCGAATGATAGGGATTGCAACAGGTTGAGTAAAAAACAACACAACAAGCTTGATAAAAGGAGGGGGAGTCTCTGGGACGCTCTCTAATGAAGGCCCAATAGGGGGGGTTAGATTCTCACATCGGCGCTTATGTTTTAGTCGTTCTGTCTCCTCAGGGTCCATGATGGAGGCCACAGAGTGTAGGAAATAGTGATAGCATGGTTAAAGAGGTTGTCCTCCCCCTCGTTGCCTTCAACATGTCATGGAGGGCGAGAAGAAGCAGCATGGCTCGAAAGGCGAGAAATATCACTAATCATATCAGCCAGCGATATGTCTGCAAAGAGGAAAGGTAATCAACACGATAGAACCAGTAAGGAAGAACTCAAATTAATTATGTAGTTGATAATGGTTAAGCATAAATATCACGATGGTCTCACTTCGGCCCAACTAGGGTGATAAGAACGGCTGGTTTGGAACGGTCAGACTTAATGATCGTATATATTGGTAATTAAGAATTATAGCTCAAGGTAAATACCATTAGGGTTATATGGTATAAATACAAGGTAAGTATTCATTTTGAGATTCATTCAGACTTCTTTACTATGTCGAAATACTTTGATGACTTAAGCATCAAGGAGTTTTCCCTTGGGACCCGGGGGGCTTGTTGTCTTGTAGATCACAACCAAAGGACAAAACAGGGCTGCTCAATCGGTTTCGAGACACATCAATTTGGTAAATACTATTAGGGTTATATGGTATAAATACAATGTGTGTATTCATTTTAAGATTCATTTAGTCTTGTTTACTATATCAAAATACTTTGCTGACTTAACCATCGAAGAGTTTTCCCTTGGAACCTTACGAGGCTTGTAGTCTTGCAGATCACAACCAAAGGAATCAAAAAAGGCTGCTCAATCAGTTTCGAGAAGCATCAATTGGTGTCGTCTGTGGGGAACGATTAATTTAGATCTGAGTCTTTTGGTTTATGTCCACTTCTACGGCTTCTCGAAGGAGTGAGAGGTTAAGGCTGAAGGGAACATGCACAGGTGACAAGGTACAATCCCTATGCAGGAGAAGAAATAAGATGGTCAATCCTTCAATGTCACAACATGTTGAGCATGAGGTGGTGAAAATTTCAATAGTCGAGTCTGGAACGGTGCAAGTCTCGACTGTTAAGCAGGAAGGGGTACAGGTCTTAAGTGGGCCTAACCTACCACTTGTCGAGGCCCTTCGAACCAACACAGCAGGGTCATCGAGGCATCCAGAGGTTAATATAGAGTAGGGTACTGGGAACACTGGCTCTGTACAGAATATGCCAGTTGGCTCACATGACGAAATAGATGGGCGTTTCACATAAGTTTATATCAATGATTATATTGAAGCTTATGAATGGTCTGTTCAAGCAAATCAAAGCATGGAAGCAGTAGATTTACAGCCGGACTTGGTGAAGGAGGTGCATATGTTAGCGGCTGCAGGATATCAGGTGCCCCCTCGATGCCCATTGGTATGTCGAGGGGTGTGACGTTTTTGATAGAAACAGAGATGACAGTAGGGCCCGATTCTCAACCTATGTTGGCATTACCTTATCCTGATTATGCGAGGAAGGTGTTCCAAACAAGACCTAAACCTTCTTTCCTAGATTATCCACAAGGGATGGTCCTCCTTCGATGTCGGTGACCTCGATGGTGGCTCTTCTAAGATCTAAAACTAGGTACGGAGTGGTGTCTTACATTGGGATCCAGGGATATGGTAGTGTGTGATTACGAAATCCTATGGTTAATCAATTATAACCCTTATGGGCAATTTCTAATGCATTCTGGGGCTATGCAGTCGTGGATAAATCTTGGTCACATGGGTTCTCAGCCTATGTATCACATGTCGCATGGAAAGGTTAATCGAGGGTTGAACTTGCCCAGAGAGCACCAGGGGTTAACATGAGATACATGAGATTAATTAAAGAGAGAGTTAGATAGGTTGATCGAGCCAATGAGTTAAACAACTGGATCACCTTTTAGCTTAGAGATAATTGGAGTACGATGACCGCAGGACACAAAGCCTCCACATGAGCTTTCTACCTATAGCGGAGAATCGAATCCTCGAGAATTCATTCAGACATTCTTCAGTTTGATGAATTCAAGGGATTTTGAAGAAAGGTTAACATGCGAACTGGTGGGGAGTTATCTTCGGGGGAAAGCCCAAGAATGATTTAATAAGTTACCAAGGAGTTCTTTACACTCCTACCGGGATTTCAGTGGGGCTCTATTGAGTCATTATGCTCAGAAAAAGAAGTTTACTAAAACTTTGCTGGAGCTATACCAGACTAAGAAAAATTCGGGAGAGAGTACAGAAGCTTTTTATCACCAATATGTGAATGAGAGTCTGGGGGTAGTAGAAACCACGGAGAATGAGGTGATTCAAGAATATTTTATGGGAATGCAGGATTTGGAATTATACAAGAAGTTGAGTTGAATACTC
Source organism: Rubia tinctorum (assembly GCA_032355605.1). Lineage (NCBI taxonomy): Eukaryota > Viridiplantae > Streptophyta > Magnoliopsida > Gentianales > Rubiaceae > Rubia > Rubia tinctorum. The sequence goes on along the minus strand of JAULKM010121289.1, from coordinate 2,801 downwards.
CTTGAACCTTGCAAAAACTCCAAGAAGTAGTGGAGCAGTACTCGAAGGTTGAGGAAGCCACTAAGAAAAACAAGGAGAGTTTGGTGGATAAGCCAGGTAATAGTAATGATCCTCGAAGAAATTAATAAGCCAACAGAAATGGCTAGGCCCAATTTCGAGAGTTATACACCCATGAATAGATCTCTGGCGCAAATTTTGATTATAAATAGAGGAATGTTTCGACCACCCAACCCATTGTCAAGTGCAGTAGTGGCAAGAAGGGTCACAAATATGTGTTGTGATCATCACAGAGACTATGCCCATGATACAAATGATTGTTCCCAGGTAAGAATGGATATTGAGAGATGTGAAAGTGAGGGATGATTCCAATGCCATGGGCTTAGACGGGGGAATCGAGGAGAACCTCTAAGACCTAGGAATGATCGCAGAGATTGGCAGCCATACAGGAGAAATTATCAGAATAATGGTGGCAGGGGATACAGGAGACCTTGAGATCAAGGGCCTCGAGATTGAAGACAAGAGAGAAGAGATGAAATGTCATGAGACCAACCTACTGGTAATCAAGAAAATAGAAATGGTGATAATTTACCGATCCATAGGGTGATTAATGTGATCAACGGAATTGTGGGAGAAAGGTCCTCAAATGCAGTCATGAAAGCTAATTCGCGAAAGGCCCCTATAGGAGAATCGCGACATAAGAGGTTTCGACCGGATGAGACAATTGTATTTTCGGAGGTGGATGCAATTCCGGATCGAACCCTGCATACTGATCCTATGGTGGTCTCGGCTGTAATCGAGAAGGAAAACAAAATTTTGACCCATTTAGGATCCAGAACCCGTTTAAACCCATCGACTTTGAGTATGGATCTAAAATTTTCAATTCTTACGAGTCCGGATCAGATATGGGTTTAATTAAATTTTTGTCAGCTCGAATTTGGATCTTATTAGATTCAATCTAGAACCAACCCATGATCATCCCTAACTTAATACAATGTAGTTTGTTTGCCCTCATAGATCCCATTGAAACGTTTACATTTGAAAGACCAACGGGATCTATCTATATTTTTTCCTGATTTGCCAATTTATTCTATCACAAGTTGGGTTTGGTTTTGTATATGTTGTTGTACTAACTTTGGCAGTTTCATTGTTAAATTTTATTTTAATATAAAATTTGCCTTATATATTTACAAAATACATAGATATGTTAGTTTACATAACTACATAATATTTTATTATGTATTAATAAATATAAATATTCAATAATATTATAGTCCCTTTGTTTTTCCTTTGTTTTTATATGTTTGACACACTTTCCTATTTTATTTATTTTTAAAAAGTTTGGCACATTTTCCTTTACTTCAAAAAAGTAAATAATTCTACACCATTTATTAAATTTTTTATTCTCTTCACTCAATTTTCTCCACGCATTCTAACTTTTAAAAAAATTAACACCTAAAAATATGGTGCCAAACATTATAAAAAAGGCAAAGTCTTGGGAAAGATGAGATTTAATTAGAATTATAGAAAAGTAAAAAGTTTTAGTTGCAATATTAAAAATTTATTATGCAACATGTAGTATTTATAAGTTCGTGACCCGATTAATACAACCCAAAATTTTTATCTTGATTTCTTCTAATTTGCAATTTAAATTTTGATCTTTCCATAACTTATAAAAAGATCGTGTCTTTTAAAAGACGGACTCCATAAAAAATAAAATTATAAATAAAATAAAATATTAATATATATAATAACTTATATTTTATCGTGCAACGCACTGGATATTATCGAGTTATGGATCAATGAACCCTCTAAATTAGTGGAGGAATAAAGAGAGGAAGGCACATATAAATAAATATTCATTTACTACATCAAACTACAGTCACAATTACTTGGAAGATACTCAACTTACTCCCCAAGAAATAATCAATTTGGCATATTCGCTTTGATTGGTAAGCAAAATTAGGCTGGCATAGAGGTTACCATAAACGTCCCTACAATTTCAACGAGGATACATATAAAGGCGTCCGTCTATAAACATACTAACCGAACTCCATCACAAAATAAATTTGCTAATTTAATTTTCTGAAATTAAACTAAAAAAAATTCAACCACTAAATTCTATATATATATATATATATCATGTGGTATATTTTTAAATTCATCATAACATATATTTTTAAACTATTATTTTTAAGATATATTTTTATATACACAAAAAGAAATTTTAGTAATTAAAGTCAACAGTCAAATAGTCAAATCATTAAGTTTATTTTGGAACATAAGAAGTGTGTGTATATATATATATATATATATATATATATTTGATTTGTTAAGCTGTTAGTCATAGAATAATTTAAAATTGATAAATACTTTGCAAATTATCTGGATCCACGGAAGGGAGATAAAGAGGATGTGGCATTTGTGGTCATAATTTAATGTAATAATATATCTAGCTAATTCCAAAAATTAAAATGTGAATTTAATTTAGTACATTCCACATATAATGTTTATACATACCTAAAAAACACGTGGTAACAAATTTAAAGATATTCCATATTAATTTTTTTTGACATACCTAAAAAGCAGTTGGAGTTTGATATTATTGGAAAAACCGAAAATATATGGTTATGGTAGTCATAAGGCAAGTGTCTGAAAAAGTAAATTCACATACTCCCTCCCTCTCTGTCCCACACACTTACTATTTGTCATTATTCTTTTTCAAATTTTAACCGCATATTTGAGTAAATATATAAACAATAATAATATCGTATGTGATATTGTTGGATTCGTCATAACAAGTA
>JAULKM010121280.1:0-20946 GCA_032355605.1 Rubia tinctorum | reverse complement strand
AAATAAACTGAACTGGACAGTACCTCAGTGGAGCAGCAGCTGCAGCAATTTGCAAGACAGCTCTTGAAAGCGACAGACCAACAATCAAGCAAAGGCTTCAGATCATCAAGCTGTGATGGGGCCCACGTTTCCCCCTCCACGTGGCCGTTAGATCATCCAAATGGTTTTTGTCGGCGAGGCGAGGCGGTGCAGAATATTCATACACGTATGATTTTGCTACGGTGTAGGTGAGAAGACGATTGGCTCTTTTTGGTGTCCAGGGGTCACGTGGGCTCCCACGTGATTTTGAATACTACTGCATTTTATCTGTTTCCCCCTTTTTCTTTTGTTGGGGGTGTTGTGGGAATTTCGAAGTCTCACCGACGAAAACAGTGGAGGAGTGGGAGACTTGCCCCAGCTGTCACTATTCTGTCTGAAAGTGGACGCGGGGCCCTCTTTCGTCCGACCTCCTGCTTTTCCCGGCGGGGCCTCATTCTTACGTGGTAGTACCTCAATTAGCAGATTTAATTTACTCCTCCTGGAGTACTATTAATGTTGAGATTAAAACGTAATTAAAGTTGAGATTCAAAGGTGGACAACTCACATTTCAGTTCCTGATTTATTGACACTTGACCTGATTTTCTATTGAAATAAATGAATAAACAACAATGTAAATTAAAACTAATCATAACAGTATTAATTAACATTCTATTAAATTGAACTGAAATACAGATAAATTAGAACGTCATGTTCTCTCGATCTTATCTGATCTGATCTGATATGATTTGAAATGAATCGAATTTAAAATTAGTGTGTTGAAAAAAAGTATGACTTATCTAAGTTTTATTTTCTCAAATTAAATTTACGTTGAACTGAACTAATTTGACCTAACTAAAATGAACTGAACTGAACTGAACTGAACTGAATTGAAATGAACTGAATTTAAATGCAGATAAACTTTAGAGAACGAGGGCTTAATGTTTAAGCTCTTTTTAGTACTCGTTCCATCCTTGTTTAAACTTTCACTTTTAACCTTCTGAAAGTAAAAAAACACATATACTCGTATTTAATACCTAATAACTTTAACAGTTAAGTGTTAAAATAATCATATGTTTTGATTGAAAGTGTCAATCTAACAATGTAAAATATGAAAGTGCAAATCTAACACTAAGTTTTGGACGAAAGTGTTAATCTAACACTGACAATCTGAATTTGGCTAGAAAGCAATAAAATAACCACTATACCCCTGATTTTGAAAAATTGGAAAAGACAACTTTGACTTTCTCTCGTCTTTGACCCTAACCTTTGACCCCTCTCGTCTTCTTCCCCAGAACCACCCCACCCCGTCACCACCCATACGTTGGACTACTTCTCCATCGTCACACCTCATATCTCCTCCCACCTCCCCTCCATCCCAACATCCATAGGCCACCACTACCATCGAACCACCCCACCTCGCATGGAAACCCAAATTCTTCGGCGTCAAACCACCTCACCGCTCACAAACAACCGTACGCAAAATATCCGCTTGCGAACCACGACTAGCAAGATAGGGATGGGGCAATTCGCCAAAAAATTGGGGTGGTTGTGTCAGGTCAGAATTGGTTGTGTCGTGGAGGGGCGAAGAGGGCTTCATGGGCGAAGTGGATGGCTGGGGATGGTTGCGTCAGGTGATTGCGACAGGCGGGGGGAGGGGGGCTAAGGTTGGTTGCAATGTTGAGGAGGGCAAGGGTTGCATTGGGAATGACGGGTAATTACGACAGGGAGGGCTTCTAAAGAAGAACTCAAGAAAGTGGATGGAATTTTTGAGCAGCGGAGAGTTTGGACGGGGTAGGGCGAGTCTGGGCGCGGTTGAGGGAAGGCAGGGAAACGCCGGGTCTGGGTTGGTCTGCCGGGGTGGTGGTGGTGCTGGGGGGAGAGGTGGTGCTAGAGGTGTTGAGGCAGTGACGGTGTAGAGGTGTAGAGGTAGTGAGGCGGTGAGACAGTGGAGGTGTGGAGGTTGTGAGGCGGTGAAACCAAATTGCGTCAAAACTCTGGACTTCGGTCGCCACCGCCGGAGGTGGAGTAACAGCGGCGACATAGATGGAGAAGAAAAAGAAGAGTTCTATGGTTATTTTTGTCATTGAATTTTTAGTTTTAAAACTAGGGGTATTTTTATCTTTTCAAATTAGATAAACGTTTGAATTTGTTCTGTCAATGCTAGAATAGTGCAATTTGGGTATATTGACACAATTGATCAAAATCTTAAGGTTAGAATTACACTTCCAAATTTTGCATGGTTTATTTTAGTATTTTTAGCAAATAATAGGGTTAGTTTTATATTTTACCCTAAATACATGCCATGTTTATGCTAAAATAGGATGAACTAAACATATTTTTGTTGAACTAAACTTATTCATAATAGTCTGAACTTATTTTTATTGAATTGTACTTATTTTTCTGAACTAAACTCATTTTGTCGAATTAAATTTGATTTCGTGAAAACTTATATTTAAAAATGAATAGGAAAACAAGCTGATCAGACACAGAGCTTAATAGAATTGGAATATATATTCGATGTGATTGAACATAAATGAGAAAAATAGAACTTAACTTAAATGAAATGAAATGAAATGAGTTGCATTAAACTAAAATGTACTTAATCGAAATAAACCGGACTAAACTAAAATGAAATAAAATAAATTGATTTGAATTGGTCTGAATTGGGCTAATCTAAAATTCAATTGAACTAAACTACACTAAGCTGAAACGGATTTACACTGAAACAAAATCAAATCGAATTGGACCGGACTGAAACTAAAATTGAAACTGAATAGAATCTAATTGAAAAAAACTGGAATGTATTGGATTAAACTGAACCGAACTGGGCTCTCTAGACTAAAATATACCGAATTGAGTTGAACTGTACTGAATTGCATAGACAACATAAAGTAAAATTTAAACTGAAATGAATTGAACCTTACTACTCTCTCTGTCCCTCTATATGTGTCTTACTTCACTGTTCATCAATAAAGTTAATGTTGTTTGGTTTTTAAATATTTGCAGATATATAAATGTTAAAATTATTGTGTGAGATATTGCTACATTCATCATAACACATATTTTTAGAATTATATATTTTTAAATAATATTATTTTGTATAATTTAATATAATAAAATTAACAAATCATCACTGAATAGTGAAAAATGAATATGTAAGACACAATTAGAGGGATGGGGAGTAAACAATTTAACACTAAACATTGTAGGACTAAGCTGAATTTCATAAATATACAATGGGTCTAAACTGATCATTAAAAAAATTGAGAATAAAAAAATAAGAGATATATACCAATATAACCCTACCTATTTTAGTAAGTGTCAATATAACTCTCAGATAATTTTTAGTGCAAAAAAAACCTATAAGTCCTAATATAACCCTAAAACTCCATTTCTGGCATTACCGACATTGACCAGCCATAAAATGACTAAAATGACCTTTGCCCTAAAACCTAAAAGTTTTAGGATAATATTTCCCTCAACCCACCACCACCAGCAAGTTACTGGCGCTCAGTCTCCAGCCACCACCCCCACCCGTCCACCACCCCACTCCCTCAGCCAGCCTCATCACCACCTTGATAGCCCCCCACCACAATCACCACCCACCCCACCTCACCCCATCGCCAGCTCACCCACAAACGCTTGACGCCACCACAACCCAGCACCACCGCCCAACTCACCCAACTACACACAACCCCTCTCCCACCACCACCCAACTCACCAACCAAAAATCTAGCGCTGTCGTGCTCTCACTATCACCGACGCATAGCGTGCTACCACCGCCCAACTCACCCACCGAAACTCTAGTGCCGCGATGCTCCCACCCTCGTTGCCGCACTATCAAACCCATAACCCAGAAACCTACTCGACGGAGCCCCGACCCGGATCCATCACCATAGCACAACTCGTAAAAGCTCCGACCCGGACCCATCATCGTAGTACATCTCGTAACTCCGCTCCCCACCTCCACCACCACCATCGCATCACCATTCTCCGCCCGCTGAAACCTCAACCTCACAAACCGCGTAGAACGATAGCACCAAAAAGACGACATAATCGGCGTGGCGGGCATCTCCAGTGATCATATCTGATGGGAATGTTACTCGCCGGTAAAAAAAGGGAAGAAGAAATGATGATGTCAGGTCGATTTTGTGATGTCGAGAAGAAGAAATGATTTTGTGACACTGGGAAGAAAAAATGGAAGAAAGAAGCGAATAGGGTTTTGAGGTCATAACTGTAATTTCATTAATTTAATTTTTTTGATAGGGGTAAAATCATCTTTTCAATCAAACTCGGTATTAAATTACCGGAATGGGTAAAATTGCACTTACATCAACTATGTAGGGTTCTATTTATATTGATGCTTATATGAAAAATATAAAGTTATAAAAATACTTTTCTCAGATAATAAATAATAAATAGTAAAAACAAAGATAACAGTTCAGACGTGATCGAAAATGGGCAAAGAGTTTTTTTTCGTTTTTCTTTTACTTCATTTTCCTCTTTGAATTTTACATTTTGTCGGTAACGCTGTTTAATTTGTCTACTTCCTCCATACCAGTTTAAATTGCACAACAATTATTATCATGCTACATAAGAAACATGTTTAACCGTTAATATGTTCCACTACGTATAATAACGGTAAATAAAATATTGATATATAGAAAATATTTGTTCCGACGAATTCAACTATATCACATATGATAATATTATTACTCATATATCTATTCAAAGATGCAATTAAATTTTAATAAAGTATAGTGCTAAAAAATAAGTGGACAGTTTAAATTGGTACGAGTAGTAATACCTTATAACTCGTAGGTACCAAAATTAATTATTAGTAGTAGGTACAGTCGCATTTGATTGAGACGAGCTGTCTTCAGTGTTTCAGAATATTTGTGAAACTTAGACCATAATTCGTTATTGGTGGAATCATTGGTGCCACTATAAAGTTTGTCCAACGGCAACCGTGTGTAAAATAACAACCCACTGATCCTTTTAGTTAGGGGTACTCCTCTAGTATATATATCCAAGCCAAAATAAGTTACTCCCTTCTTCTCTGCTTGACAATAAGTGGTTGGATTTATGTTACTCCCTCCGCCTCACATTAATTGACAGAAAGAGAAAGTTTGGCTACAAAAAGGAACAGTGCAAGAACAGGACAGAAGTGATTGAATTTCAGTCTGAAAAGCTGAAAACAATATACTTACTACTGTTCCTCGGAAAAGACACTAAAACCTGTTTAAAATAAAATCAGAGGCTAAAATTTTCCACCGGAACTAATGTTTGGTTCCAAAAATTTAAGTTTTAGAGCCAAAATTAAATGTCTCGGCTACTGTTAAACTCAGTTCAAAATTTACAAGTTTGCCTATAAATAGATAATTTATTACATGCACAATTCCTAACCCTAACAAACCCCAAAAAAAGCTCTCAGGAATTTTTGGGGTAAGTTCTTCAAGAACTAGCCAGATCTTAACCTTCATCTTCATTTTCATCCTTGAGCTGGGGGCTGTGATAGTAAGCAGGAACTTGACAGATAGCAGCGACAAGAGGTTGCTCATTTCCTTCTCCAACACATAAAAAATGGGCAAATACAACATAGTCTGCGTGTTGAGGCAGCAGCAAGGTGGGTTGTGTCAGTAAGAACCATCAGTACAATCTGGGCACGAGTGAAGCAACAACTGAGCATTGGTCAATCAGTGAATGCCCGTTCAAGAAGACACAGACGGTGTTGCCTTAAAAAGAAGCCCATTGACCTGGATGCCTTAATGGCACTGCCATTGAGGGATAAGCGAACCTACAGGAGCACATCAGCAGGTTTACACGTGGGCAAGAGCACAGTGCAAAGATCAATAGAAAACAAAGAAATCTGCAGCCACACCAACAGTGTTCATCCATGTTTGACATAAGCATGCAAGGAATCAAGGTTAGAATGATGCCTAAGAAAGCTGGAATGCAACATGATGTTCAAGGATATGCACAATGTCATCCACATTGATGAGAAGTGGTTCTATCTCACAGAGGCAACAACCAGGTTTATTCTAGCCCCCAATGAATTAGAACTATACAGAATATCTCAAAGAAAACATTACATTCCAAAGCTAATGTTTTTATGTGCTGTTTGTAGACCAATATTTGGAGTAGATGGTAATGTCATGTTTGATGGGGAAATAGGGGTATTTCCATAGATGAAGTACATAGCAGCAAAGTACACAATAATGAATAGGCCTAAGGGTACCCTGGTTTTAACTCTCATTCAGTCAATCAACAGAGAAGTCATTAGGCGTAAACTCATTTATGAACTCATACTAGCCATAAAAGCAAAATGGCCACCATGGGCTAGTAAACAAATATTCATACACCAAGACAATGCCTCATCCCATATTTAGGCTAATAACCCTGAATTTTTAGCTGCAGCCACCTCAGACGGTTTTCATATCCAACTGGTGTGCCAACCTACCAAATCACCTAATTTGAACATTCTGGACCTAGGTTTTTTTGCCTCTATTTAGAGTCTACAATACTAGAACCTTAGTACAACACTAGAAGGTTTACTAAGTGTTGTGACTGATGCATTTGATAGAGAGGATCCTAAAGTAATAGAAAAGATTTTCCTAACTCTACAATGTGTCATGGCAGAAATAATGAAGTGCATGGGTGGGAATGAATTTAAAATGCCACATATGGGGAAAGATCGGCTAAGGAGGTTGGGAATGCTTCCACAGAACATCATTGTGGATTCTGAGCTCGTAAGGAGTTGTTTACAGTATCTCATCAGGGTTGGAAGAACTGGGAAGGTTAGGGATCTGATGCTAAGTATGGAACTCGGTCAATGAAGGAACAACCGGTTAATTTTGTAGGGTTGTGCTTCTAGAATCTGTTCTAGGGTAAACATACAAATGTTTTTTGTGGATGTGTGTTTATAGGGCAACCTTGTAAAAAGTTGGGATGGCTGAAATCCCTTTTGAATGCAAAGTGCAAAAGCTCGTGTTTCAAAAAATATGAATGATATGAGGCAAAAATCAGGTAAGGTCCAGAACATACACAAAGAAACATGTCAGGCACACACAATCAACAATAACAAATAATGGGTACACATTATAGGCTTCCATCCTAATATTTTTTCTCAAAACATGGTTGTTGCCTAATTATGTAATTGAACATTTGTCATCATGGGCGGCTGTCAACTAGGTAGGATGACAAACAAAAATAATTTTAGCGTTGTTTTTAATCATAATCATGCCCAACCAAGTTTCAGATCATTTCATATACTAATAAGCATGGCTGCATGTAGTATTCGTACATCACAACTTCATCATCAATAATGGGTCAAGCATGACACAAAACACATATTCGACATGCATGCTATGATGTATAAAACAGAATGACATGTTATTGCTCTGTTCACAACCCTAGATCAGAAACATGCTAAGCTAGGTTAAGTGCAAGTTAAAGACACATAAGCAAGGCTGCATATTTAAACATCGAATGAAAAATAGATGTTGCCTTGTCAACAAACCACACAATACTGCACATAAAAAGAGAAAAAGGGTTAGAATACATGTTAAAATGTTAAACATGAAAGAAAAGTAATTTAAAAAAAACACAACCTGATAACAGTGAATCTATTTGGGATAATAAGGATCAGGCTATGGCTCACAGCCATCCCTGCCAACCTTTTCATACATACCATACCATTCACGGCGTACATGGGAAGAGGAAACCTCATTTCTCATCCACTGTCGATCTTCGGGTGGAAGTTCACGTTTAGGCCATGAACCAGGATATAAGCAAGCACCAGTTTCATAAAAACCTGGCTCACTATATTTAGGTCTCTCATTACCCTTATAATAGACTGAATGATGAGGGTCGAAACCTGAATCCAAATATGAATCACAATCCAATTCGGTTTCAATCAGGGGCTGTGATTTATTTACGGGTTCTGGTTCAGGGGGGGTCCTGTGATTCAGTCAGGGGATCAATTTCCAGGGGAAGGGCTATGATTCGATAGATAAATCTAGTTCAGGGGTGGCTGTGACTCAGACTCTGACAGGGGGGGAATTGATAGGGCTAAAATGTGTAGCAATGGGTGTATCCCAACTGTTATCTGAATCATAATTGTGAAGTTCTAGTGGTTGTGAATCAAACTCACTTTCGGGTTCATTCAAAGGAGGGCAGGGGGAAGATGTTTCATGCCCAACTAACACCCGATCGCGATGATCCATGAGGATTGTTCAGTAGGTTAGGGTCTGAAAGACTAGGTTTCCAAAGACCATGGGATTGTTTATAGGGTTTACTAAAGACCAACAATTAGGTAAGGGAACAGGAAAACCAAACCAACAAACACAGTAGAGCAAACCAACAAGTACAAAGCAATAATTAAAACAACAGATCGTGTTAAAACCCCAACAAGTTCAAATTAAAAAAGCAATACAACACAGTAGACCACAACAAAAATGAACAACATGTTCAATATAGGGGAAAGACAGGAAATAAAAATAGATGACACACCTAAGCATTGATAAGAAACTCAGACAATGGCTTCAAGCCAGGTTAAAGGGAACATGAACAACGAACCAGTATGCAATGATGAAGAACATCAGTATCTATAATAGGTCATGGAAGGAAGCAGACAATGAGTCAACCATGCGTTAATAATCAACATAACATGAGTTAATAACCAACGACTCACGCAATTTGAAAAAGATTTGTACCGTAGAAACCCTACCTTAGAGGAAAATGAGTTAATAATCACAAGAAAACGGAAAAGGATGACAACAAATTTACAGATCTACGACATTAAAGAACATGCAAGACCAATTTCAGACAGTGAACATAAAAAATGTCGACAAAAGTACATACTACAGAAAAAAAAACCAATACCAACTAAATCGAAACACACAATATTTAAGTCTCAATCGCAAAACCAGCAAAGCATAGAACTAGATCTCAAATTAACTTCCCAAACAAAACGATGGAAAACCCTAACCCGGAATCAAGATATAAACAGAGAGAACAAGTTTGGAAAATGGATAAAAAGCATAGAAATACCAACTACATCGGACAAGACAACACAATTTAAGTCAAAATCGCAAACCCACAAAAGGAAGATACTGGATGTATAAAACAAAGTCCCTAAACGAATCATTCAAAACCATAAACCAAAACCAAGATGTTCTAAAAACCCTAAACACAAAATTTTTAGATTTTTGAAAACCCTAAAACAGAAAAAGCAGAAACCCTAACGGACAAAGACAAAGCTATGATGAACATGTAAATACGAATCAAAAACTAAGATTAAACACAAAAAACATCATTTATACAGCCCATAATTTACGAAAAGCGGAGCGGAAGAAGATGGCAGCGGCTAGGGTTTGGTGGATTGAGAGGAAATTGAGAGGAGAATAGATGAGAGTAATGAGAGAGCGGTGAGAGTAATTTTAATCGGAGAGGAAATGCAAACGGTTGAGAGCAATAATGGAGCAAAGGGAAGAGTGAAATACAATGCCATGTGGGGTGTTAGACGTCTGGGGTAGAACGTTTGATTAAATTCAAATGCCGACCTCTCCGTTTCTAACACCTGTAAAGGAGAGAATCTCTCCTTCATTAATCAGCCATTAAGGCCGTAAATAAGTCACGGTCCAGGGGCATGTTCGTCTTTTTACAATTGGTCAAATAAGTTGAAATTGGTAAAAACTGATCTTGTGCAATTTAGGCTGGGACATGACAAAATGGAAAGTGTGCAGTTTAATCTGGGACGGAGGGAGTAAATAAATGAGTGAATAAAATTGAATTTATATATAAAAACAAGTGGTGAATTTTTAAAAAATAATTCTCAATGAAAAAGTGTACCAATATAAAAAATATCAAATATACTAAAACGAATGAAGTATATGAATACTTTATCATTTTCAATAAAAACTTAGTTGTCTTTTGAAATAAATACTATAAATCAGTATGGGTATGTGTTTAGAAAAAAGAGGGAAAGAAATATTTCAATATTCTTAAAAAAAGAAAGAAAGAAAAAGAAATATAATATTCTTGTTAGATTGGTTTTAATTTTAAATTTTAGATATCATTTTAATTATTTACAATTTTTACTCTTCTAACTCTAAATTTAATCTGAAAGTGTCAATGTAACCCTGCAAAATGCAAAAGCGCCAAAATAACCCTAATTTTATGATGAATTGTGAACTTATAACTTTTCTAATTCCGGTGTTGAATGAGTGAATTGGCCGTTGGCCAAATCTAAAATGTCGAAAATACTCCCGACCATTACTATCTTATTATTCTTCAAGCCCCTTACCTCAGCCACCACCCATCACCACCGCGCCACCACCTACTCACCTTCGTCTCTCGACCATAGCACACCGCTGGAGCACCATTCACAGCCGGTTCCTCTGCTCAAAATACCCATTCCTTCTTATCCTCCTCTCCTGCCACCACAGTTATCTCTGTTCAACCTGGATTTAAGTCTTACGACTCCTACATCCGTGCCACCTTATCCCATCGGCACCGCTGGCGATGACATCGCTTACACCTCTATGGAGGTGCTCTGGATCGGATTTTCGGGAGGCGCTTTCCAACTCCGCGGAGGTGCTTAACACGCATATCCAAGAGGTGCTTTCCACCATGCCACCTCGTCTCGTCGCAACCGCTGGTGGTGACACCACCAACACCTCTTCGGAGATACTCTGCATAGGATCTCTAGGAGGCAATTTCCACCTCTGCGGAGGTGCTCACCCCACATCTTCGAGAGGTGCTCTCTATTGGGATGAACCCCGTCCCATCTCCGCCACTGGTGGTGACATCCTCGACACCTCTGTGGAGTTGCTCTGCATCGAGGCTAGTTTGAGGCAGAAGGTGGAGGTGATGGGGCAGACCGTGGTGGCAGATTCCATCGGGATGGACCTCGTCTCGTTGCCGCCACTGGTGGTTACATCACTGGCACTCGCATCGCCTCCCATCATCGCGGATACAAAGTAGAGATATTAGGATTTTCTGGATACAATTGTATGGGGTTTTAGGAATTATGATCCTTTTTCCATTTTGTATATTTTTTTAATATAGGGGACAAAATAGAATTTCTTTAAATTCCAATCAAATCTCAAATTGATAATTAAAGTTTACGACGCCCAAAATTATATTTGCACATACGTACATCATAACATTAGAGTTATTTTGCTACTTTCTCATTTTGCATAGTTATATTGACAATTTCAGCCTAAAGTTAGGGTATTTTTAATACTTTATTCTAATAATTTTCCCCAAAATTTCAATTAAATAAGTTTTTCTTTCCTGCTATTCCATTCCTTAATTTCCAAACGTTTTCTTAGTTCCCTCCGTCAATTTATGCTTTACATGTTCATTAAATTAAAATTGTATAATTTTAACTTGTAAAATTAAATTAATGTACAAATAAAATGATTATAATGTGAGATTTGATTGTATGTTGTGATTGTTATCTTCCCAATTTAAGTTTATACGTGATTTTTTAATTTAACTGAGGTGAAATGAAGTTAAATATTATTATTTCCTCCGTTCCATTTCAATTTACACACTTTAACTTTCACAATTTTACTTGAAAAATATTTTATCCTTAATATCATTAATTAAAGATAATTAAAATTTATGAAAATTAATATTTTAAAAATATATCCTATAATGAATCTAACGAGATATTACACAATAGTAATTAGAGTCCGTCTCTTGATAGACGGTCTTTCCATAACTTACGGAAAAATCAAGGTTTAAACTACAAATTTGAAGAAATCAAAATAAAATTTTTGGATTGTATTAATCGGGTCATAAAATTATCATTATTACATGTTGCATAATAAAATTTTAATATTGCAACTAAAACCTTTTATCTTTCTATAATTTCAATTCAACACGTCTTTCCATATGCCTATGGAAAGAGGTTTTTTTCAAGATTTTGCCTAGCAATTAACTTATTCATTAATTCAAATTTATGATAAAAATTTAAAAATTTAAATAAATAAATAAATAGTTAAACTAAACCTTAAAATGGGACAGAGTAATATGATTGTCCAGATTTTCCGCACAAATAAATAAATAAATAGTTAAACTAAACCTTAAAATGGGACAGAGTAATATGATTGTCCAGATTTTCCGCATTTCACGAGATTTAACTCTATCAAATATATCGGATCATCATTGCATTTTCTAGTTTCTCTTTTCTCTCTCTCTTTTTTTTAAAAAAATTTTAATGAATCTATCCCTCTTTTATTTAGTATTAATTAATTGTCCCGTCTTTTTTTTTGATCGGGTACCTTCATTTTTTTTTCTTCCATAAGATAAATTAATACATTCTGTTTGAAGCCAAGGATAGCTAAGGCAACATAGTTGCCTTCAAAAGCAAAAAAGAAAACTAAAACCTACATTTTGAACTATACATACATGTCACAAAAGTGATTAGGAGATGCGATTCCAAAGCTAGTAATCTCCACTTCTCCTGTTAATTACCCGCTCTGGCCAGGCATCTCGACATATCACTTAATCTACATCCAAAATGTTGTAGAAAAAATGAAGTGCTTGAGCTGCAAAGCGCCAAAGGCTTCAAAAGTGAAGTGATTCACCGTGTTGGGAAATCGCTTGAAAGCTTCCATTGATGGTGCATCAAAACCTGAAGGCACTGATGATGCAGCAAAACCTGAAGTCACTGAATAAGGTTGCAGCAGTCTCCTTTGAACTGAGGTTGCAACAGTGATGGTGCTGTAAAAACTGAGGTCTCTTAGTGAAATTTTTGGGTCCATTTGTTCCAGCATTCCAGTTGAATCTTCCCTCCTTTCTGCTCTATGTCTGTTCATCACATGATTAGCCATTGAAGATTATCCTGCAGATAGCAGATATCGAAAAACTGAGTAGCATCATGTATATTAATCCACTCTAATATCTGGCACCCTATATTTGTCCAGGTATAATAATCCTCAAGCTCTTTGGTCCATGTCATTAATTGTCAAGATTCTCTCTTCTTCTGCATTTTTATCCACCAAGCTTGCTAAGTAATCTTCCACTTTGTTTCCTTGTCTATGAGTATGGTTGATTTCAGTGTGTTTTAAATGGATGTGAACTTCATAAGCCAGTTCATACAGTCTCCAGGGAGCTTTTAGAGGGTTTTTAATTGCCTCAATTGCTAAAAGGCAATCTGATTCCATATTGAAGCTGGGAAGGTTTAAAGAAACAACAAATACATGTCCCAGAGTGTAAAATAGAGGAAGCATGTTCAGATTTGATAAGAGCTTTAATCATGCAACCACTCTTATTCCTTACAATGATTCCTATTGCATATCTGTTGGTGGAATGGCTCCAAGAGGCATCCACATTCACCTTAAAGTCCACAATAGGCATTTCCCAAAGAACACATCTGATCCTAGGTTTCCGCTTTGCTCTTAGAAAGGGAGTAAATCCCAGTTGAAACCAGATTTTATCTTCTACTTTAGAACTGAAAAACAGGTTTATTAAAAAAGGCCCAAAACAAATCCTTTTTTATTTCTTCAATTAAAGACATCAATTGTGGTGTCTTATTCTCATAGATGAGTTTATTTCTCCCTTTCCATAAGTTCCAACATATAAAAGAAAGCATCAAAGTCAGAATGTGTGTATGCATATTAGACTAACCTTTAGTAGACCAGTAATAGGATAACCTATCAAAGATAGTAGGGAAAGAAGGAGTTTTGAAAGCAATCATGTTTTCAAAATGCTTCCATATAGATACTGATAGATCACAAGAGTTAAAGAAATGAGACATGGAATCACAGTTAGAGCACATTGGCCATTTTGAGGCCAAGCTAATATTAGAGAAGCAAATTATGTCATCAAATGGCAATATGGAGTTGGCCAATTTCCAAAGGAAGAAAGACACTTTCTTGGGGATTTTATCATGCCAAATATATTTAAGTATTTTCAGTGGCCTCCTTCTCCTTGAAACTACCAGAGAAGCAGATTTAAAAGTGAAATCTCCCTGACTTGCTGGTCTCCAAATAAGTTTGTCTCTTCTATCCATGTTTATGGTAGCTTCCTGAAGAAAATTGAGAATGTTAGTAGGATAATTAGCTAGCATGGGCAGGTATTGAGACCAGTGGTTTACAAATTCAGTAATGGTTAGATCACTAGGGATTTCTCCATTTTGTAAATGCTGCAAAAAATCGAAATTAGTCCAGTTGAATGTTAAGAAGTTAGCCCTCCCCTCACCATGTATTACCCTTACTTGTGATTCAACCAATGAGTTGATTTTCTTAATCCTAAGTCAATTTTGTGATTTTCTCTTATGCACAGGTAGAGACCAAATAATTTTAGCCTAAGGAGCAGTACCCGTTTGGAATTTCCACCACATTTTTAAAGAGAAAGTGTCTATGATGTCCCTAAAATTTCTGATACCTAAACCATTATGCTCAAATAGGAATGAGACATTTTTTAGACTTTTCCAAATCTTTTTATCTCCATTTTCAGTTTTCCCCCAAATGAAATTAGATATTCTTCTTTTTAGCTGCTTGATTACTGTATTGGGTGGCTTTAGTATTGCCCAAAAATGTTGAGGGATAGAAAACATCACAGTCTTTATCAACACTAATTTACCATCAGCACTTATCCATTTATTCTTCCAATTATTTGACATGCCATCATATTTCTCAATTAAAGGTTGGAAATAAAAAGCCTTTGGTCTACCTATAAAAATGGGGCATCCTAAATAAATGAAAGGGAGTGTTCCTCTAGTCATGCCTAATCTTTGTTTAATCATTCTAACTTGTGACTTAGTGGCATTTATGCTAACATAGAAGTTGCTTTTGTTATAGTTAATTTTCTGTCCATTTTTCTTCTCAAAAACCTGCAGAAAAGCTCTTAATCTAGTAAGAGTGAATGGAGTAGCTTGTATAAAGATTACAGTGTCATTTGCATAGCTCAAGTGAGATATAGAAATAACATCTTTTGGCAAAATAAATTGGTTCATCTTACCATTAGATACGCAGTATTTGATACTTCTTGTGAAAGCCTCAGAGAAGATATTAAATAGAATAGGGGACAGGGGGTCACCTTGTTTTATACCTCTTGATGGTTGGAAGAAACCAACTGGTTTTTCATTTATTAGATTAGAGAACCAAGCCGAGGATAGGTTAGAGAGTATAATTCTAATAAACTGATTAGAGAAACCAAATTTAGATACGATAGCATGTAGAAAACTCTATCTCACTCTATCAAAATTCTTGGCCAGATCCAGTTTCAAAATGCAATTAGGATGTTTATGCGTATTATTAAGAAAACCAGTCATTTCTTTTAGGTATATGATACTGTCGGCCATTTCTTTTCCTTTCATGAAACCAGATTGGTTGTCAGAGATAATGTTAGGCAGTAAATCCGTTAACAATCAATTTGGAAAAAAAATTGTTAATAAAATTAGATAGCCTAATGGGTTTATAATCAACAAAAGTGGTAGGGATTTCCTTTTTTTGGGATTAAGACTATCCATGAGCTAGCTATACCTGGAGGGATTCTTCTACCTTTCATAAAATCTAGTGTTGGATGATAAATATCCTCACTAACAATATCCCAATATTTCTTTAAAAAGCTTGGTGTGTATCCATCAGAACCTGGAGATCCATTTGCATTTAAAGAAAAAACAATGTTTTTTTTTATCTCATCTAGAGTAGGTTTCCTAAGTAAATTACTGTTATCATCTTCAGTGATTACTCTTGGAATCTGGTTAATGAAGTGAGATGTAAATAGTTCTGAATCAGGTTCATTTTCCTCACTTAATAAATGGCTGAAAAAAACAATGGCCTCATTTTCAATTTCCTGTGGATTTTCTATCCAAAGTCCTAAGTCTGTTTTAACTTTTGTGATGGTTTGCTTAAGTCTTCTTTGTTTTACAGATGCATGGAAATTTTTTGTGTTTTCATCTCCTTCTTTTAACCATTTTGTTTTAGCCTTCTATTGCCAGAATAATCTTTCCTCAGTTAGTGATTTTAACAGTCTTGCATTTCTGTGTTTAAGTTCAATGTAGTCCTCGAATGAGTTGCTACTCTCATAAGCTATTTCTTTAATCCTTAGGGCTTCTTCTGCTTTTTAATGTTTTCATTTATGTCACCAAATACCTCCCTATTCCATTTTTTAAAATCAGGTTTAAGTCTCTTTAATTTGTGAAATATCTTTTCCATTCCCCTTTCCTAAGTTGCATCATTCCAACTAAGAACAATAACATGTTTTAGTTCTGGTCTAGTTAGCCAAACATCTAAAAATCTAAAAGGTTTTGGTGAAGATGGTGTTTTGATGCCTATGGTTAATAACACTTGGCAATGGTCTGATGTATGCTTATTAAAAGTGTGAACCAAGTTGTTAGGATATATTTCCATCCATTTTTTATTAGCCAGAGCCCTATCCAGTCTTTCTAATGTTGGTGGTCTCTTACCATTGGTCCAGGTATATGAATTACCTACAGTGATTAGGTGAGTTAACAGATTTTGAGTTATAAAATGAGAAAAATCCTCTATACTTCTCCTGCTAGATTTTTTAGGTCCCTTATATTCATCTACTGTATTTAGGGCATTGAAATCACCAATTAAAATGGTGTTTTGTCTAGAGACGAAGTCACTATCTTCCCATAGTTTTTTCCTATCTCTAAGGTCAGTAGATAAAGAGATGGTCATGTCTTCAGGAAAATAGAATTACTCATGATAGCAGAGGTGTACTGTTCCTTCACATGTGTTATGCATATGGTTATAAAATCCATCCAAAATAGCCAGATGTTGTTGATTGTGGAATTATAACAATGATCAAAATTAAACCTGACTTTGTTAGTATCAATCAGATCATATCCATGTTTGGGTTCCAGAATGCATAGAAAACTGATCTTATGAATGCCAATAATTCTTTTTAATGTATCCATAGATGTGTCCAACCCTCTAATGTTCCAAACAAGTCCTTGAATGCTTAGGTTTTTACTAATCATGAGAAACCTTTTTTGTTGCTCTTTGATGAAGATCTAAGGTTCATTTTATTTAACCAGTTAAAAAGAGTTCTTTTTCTAGTGGCAGATGATGTAGAATGAGTTGTTAATTGATTGACACTAACCTCAGCCAGTTGTAGCACTTTAGAACTTGATTCATCATTATCCAAGTCATCCTCATCAGTTTTATCCTCTTCCAACAAAACAGAAAATATGTTTCCTTGCTGTGGGATAGATCTAACTAAAGAAATCTCAAGATTGTTAGAGTCATGATCATTAGATGGAGAGATAAGTAGCATACCTAATTGATCATCCTTTGCCCTAAAAACAGTTGAAGATCTTAAGGAATGTGTAGGGGATTTGTCCTTATCATCATTCCTTCCTTCACTGATTTGAACAAGGGAGTTTCCTTGTGTGATCTTACTTGTGAGACTATCTGTAACATTAACTGTTGATGGCAATATGTTTAGATCATTTGTGGCCTGATTAGTAATTAAGGGGTGATGCCTTTTGGGGAGTCAGTGCAAGGCTCCATACTTAGCATGTGGAAATTCTCATTAGAAATATTACTAGTTCTTTACAACAGCTGCTTATCATACTCCATTTGTTTCTCAGAAGTAGTAATACCAGAGGTATGTTTGTGGGATTGTCCTACAAGCATCCAATTATTTCCAGAGTTGATCTCTCTTCCTTAGGTTTTTAGGTTTGTGATGAAACTTAGGGGCTAACTCAGGGTTTGCAATTCTACATTTTGCTAGTTGATGACCAATTTTTTTTTTGCAGTGGCCACAATAAACTGGGAGATTTTCATACTCAATAAGGAATTTCTCCTTTTCAAGAGTGGAACCTAACCTTATTGAGAGTGGCAAATGACTCTGGAGGTCGACCTGGATACACATTTTCAAAGCTGATGGTCTTGTCAACCTCTCAGTAGCTTGGTTCATTTTAATGAATACCCCTTTTTGATTGCCAATTTCCTCAATGGACGGCACATTGTAGTAGTATAAAGGCACATTGCGGATGGTAATCCATACGTGGACGATTGATGACTCGGTATTTGGCTTGAAATCTGGAGTCCATTTGAGCACTCTCATCATTGTATCGTTTAGAGACCATACTGTTTTAATCCAGCATCTCTGATAGTCCTCTTTATGTTGAAATCGGATGAGTATATTCTTGTAATCAATAGCCCCAGTTTGGTAGTTTCCAGTGAAGCCAATGGTCTTGAAATCGGCATCAATTTTCTCCATCGTAGGTCTACCTTTCGGAAAGTTGCCAATTAGCGCGTTGGAGTAGTGCCCAGCAAAGACTTAGTCCAGCGAGTAAATAACATATAGCTCTCCTTTGAATTGGGTAGTTGGTGTGAGGTTTGGCATCGATGGAAGGGAAGTAGCAATTTGGGGGTTTTTTGATTGTAGAGCTTGAGAGAAAGATTTGAATGTTTAAGCCACCATGGCGGAGGTGGAGTTGGTGTATTCAGTAGGATAAGGGCATAGTAAGATTATAGGTGATGAGTTGATCGAGGACGATGACACTCTTTAATTAGAGTCATTGAGAGAGTTGCAGAGAAGAGAGAGAGGTTTGACATTCATTTCATACAATCTACCATCATCTACAATAATCTACCATCGTCTACTTTCATATAACTTTATTTTAATAATTAATATATAAGTGAATATTTATTTTAAAAAATATTTTAGAATTAATTTAATATTTTAGTAATTGTTTTGTTTAAATATTTATTGT
This sequence comes from Rubia tinctorum, assembly GCA_032355605.1. NCBI lineage: Eukaryota > Viridiplantae > Streptophyta > Magnoliopsida > Gentianales > Rubiaceae > Rubia > Rubia tinctorum. Next base: position 2,219 of record JAULKM010121280.1, on the reverse strand, counting down.
AAAAATTAATATTATCGAGAATATTTAAATAAAATATTTATTTGAAATATTAATATTTAAGTAAATATTTATTTTTACAAACATTTTAGCATTAATTTAATATTTTAGTAAATATTTATTGTAAAAATTAATATTATAGTAAATATTTAATTTAAATATTTATATTAAATATTTATTTAAATATTAATATTTAGTAAATGTTTACTTTAAATATTTATTTTAAATATTTTATTTTAGTAAATGTTTATTTTAATTATTTTTTATTAAATATTTACATAAATATTTATTTCTAATATTATTTTTAAAAATATTTAATTTGAATATTAATATTTTAGTAGATGTTTATTTTAGATATTTGTACTAAATATTAAATTTGAGCATTAAATATTTGTCTTAAATTTGAATATTTTAGTAAATATTTATTTTTAAAATTTATTTCAAAATGTTAATATATAAAATATTTTTTAATATTAATATTTTAGTAAATTAATATTTTAAATATTAATATTTTAGTAAAATAATATTTCAAATATAATATTTAAAATATATGGCAGGCTCATTTGGAATACTTAAAATATTAATATTTCAGTAACTGTTTAATCTAAATGTTTATTTTAAAATTTTCTTTTAAAATTAAATTTTCAAAAAATGTTTTTTCATATTTAATTGAAATATTTATTTTAAATATTAAATAATAAAAAATTAAAATCATTTAACTTTATTTCACAAAATTTCATAATAATGTAGTATGTTTGATTTTCGAAAATTTCAATTTTATATATTTAGATTAATTATAGTATACTTAGGTTTTTAGTGTGCTTATTAAATGATCACTGATATTTCTTCATGTACTCAAAATGGTTCCTCAACATGGTCCTCATATCAAATGGTCCCTCAAAAATCACATGTTCAAATTTTAGATCAAACATATTTAACTATTTAATTTAAACATAGATTAGATAAGTTCAGTTCAATTCAATTCAGTTCAAATCAAATCTGTTCAGTTATGTTCTTTTTATGGCTATTTATTACTATTTGTTAACTATATTCAATTTTGGTAAATTTAGTTTAGTATATTTAAATCTGGTTGGCATTAATATTTTAAATTATTCAAATTCGGTTGAATATGTACTTAAATTTAGTTCAGTTCAGTTTTTAATAATTATTTTAATTCCATTCAATTCGGTATAGTTAGTTTGATTTATTTGAATTCAATTCAGTTTATTACAGTTTCTTATATTTATTCAAATTCAGTTTATTATATTATATTTATTTATATTCATTTCAGTGTATTATATTCATTTATATTCAATACCAGTTCAATTATGTTTTATATTTATTAAAATTCAGTTCAGTTCAGTTCAGTTTTGTATATTATATTTATGTTCAGTTAAGTACAATTCATTATATTTACTTAAATTCAAATCAGCTCGGTATATTATATTTATTTAAATTCAATTCAATTCAATTCTGTTTACTATATTTATTATTATTTCAGTTCAATTCAGTTTAATATATTTATTCAAATTCAGCTCGTTTCAATTTTTTATATTTCTTCAAGTTCAATTCAATTCAGTTTATTATATTTATTTAAATTTAGTTCAGTTCATTTTATTATATCTATTTTAGCTTAGGTTAATTTATTATATCTATTTTAGCCCAGTCCTGTTTCTTATATTTATTTAAATTCAGTTCAACTCCAAACATCCCCAATAATCTCCAAATATCTCCATAATCACATATCATCTACCTTCATCTACCTCCATCTACCTCGATCTACCTCCTTCTACCTTTACCTCATACTATATACCTTCATTTATGTTCATCTCATACCATCTGCCTCCACCATTTCAACTCAACTGGACAGGGCCTTACTCCTAAAATAGTGTTGATTCAGTATTTTTGAGGATTTCTACTTTAATTGGAACATTCCCTCCATCCCGGGTGAATCTACATACTATTTGGAAGTCGAACTTGTTGAATTTTGACCATATATTTGAATAGATATATGGACAATAATATTATCGTGTGAGATATTGTTAAATTCGCCATAACATGTAGTCTTTCAATATCATTTTTATGTGTCGCTATTATCTGTAGTTACATATATTTACAATCAAACATATTTCTTGAATAACATGACGGATAGTAAATGGGTGAGCCCGACTCAAGTTGTGCCAAAGAAGAGTGGAGTGACGGTAGTTGAGAATGAGAAAGGT
>JAULKM010121269.1:0-20948 GCA_032355605.1 Rubia tinctorum | reverse complement strand
ATGAAACCATTCTTCTTCTTAGCAAGCATAGCATTGTAGATAGCATTAGACCATTCCAGGTAATTCTCCTCTCCTTTTAAGTATGACGTGACGATGACGGCACGTGGCACAGGGTCGGTCTGTGGAGATCGACGCATAGATGAGAAACTGGCAGTGGACGATCATGGCACCAAAGTAGTGGTGCGACAATCAGCGGAGTACGGATGAGGAGCAGCGGCGGTGAGGACCGGCGATGCGTGAAGCAAAACGCGTGGACAGAGAGTACGGTAGCGGCGACTCGAAATCAGATATGGAGGACTGCTGACGATCACGGTCATCGAAGAAGGCAGCGGCGAGGCAGAAGATGGCAAATAGATGGGGAAAGCCGACAATTGGCGAAGACACGTGTGGTGACATGCGGCTGTTGATCGGCAGTGGTGGCGACTCCGATTAGGCAGTGGAAAATTTATACAGAGATTCAGTATTTTAGGCTCTGATACCATGAACAATTTGTAGGTAATAATTGTGTGTTTGTATTCATACTCCGGGGTACATTATATACTTGTACAAAAGACCTATACCAGACTAGAAAATGAATTATAATTTAATTACAATTACAAGTAATATTACTATTCCTTAATAATATACCCTCTTATAAGCCACAAAATGTCGCGGCACAAGTCGCATTACTAGTAGGATAGACATATTAAAGGAGGTTATATTTGGCTATTTTTAGTTAATTTTATAGCATTTCAAATGGTAAGTTATAAGATCTTGTACTTTGACTTGTCATATCAACCTTTCAATCTAATGATGAGGTAAACTACACACTTTCACAATACTAAACTACATTCATTTGTTGCTTGATAAATAGGTCCTACATGTTTTATAATATTCATTTTTAATTTTAATTAAATGTAAATATCGAAGAGTTCGTCTCTTAAAAGACATAGAAAGACCAAGGTTTAAAGTGCAAATTAGATGAAATAAAGATAAAATTTTCGGGTTTTAAACTTCATAACTACTATACACGTTGCATAATAATTTTTAAAATTGCAACTAAATATTTTTACCTTTCATTATTCTAATTAAAGTTCGTCTTTCCATAATCCTATGGAAAATGATGTTTCCCATGATTTTGCCAATGTTGAATGTCCAACAATAATAATTAATAAGTTAATCATTATTGTTATACTTTAAATTAAATTAATTTAAAATAGAAAATGTATAATATAAAAATAAATTTCAATTTAGACGAGGCAATTTTACATTTTTCTATATTTATTATTTTTCAAATAAAGTCCATTCCTTGAAAGATGGTCTTTCCATAACAGGTTTAAATTACATTAGGAAATAAAGATAGATTTTCGGGTTGCATTAATTGGGTCATAAAATTATAATTATTGCACGTTGAATAATAAAATTTTAATATTGCAACTAAAACCTTTTACCTTTCTACAATTCTGATTCAAACCTGTCTTTCCACATGCCTATGAAAAGATGGTATTTATCAAAAAAATTCCTTTAAAATATATTTTATTGATTGATTTACAATTCTATTCATGCTCGGGAAATAAAATAACATTATTTTATTAGTTAATACTTTTATAATAAATAATTTTATTATATCATCATTACTCCCTCCGGCCTAGTTCTATTTGCACTATTGCTTTTCAATACTATTCTCTATCAAATTTTGACGGCATATTTGAATATATATATATATATATATATGAACAACAATATTATCATATATTATATTGCTCAATTCGTCGTAACAAGTAATTTCTAAATATCAGAGTTTTATTTATCGTTATTATACGTATGTAAATATATTAACGGTCAAATATATTTCTTGAATAGAGTGATAACGATCGCTTTGCAAATATGGTTTGGATAGGGGGAGTATAGTAATTATATTTTAAATAGATTTATCATTTGTTATTGTTTCACTTGATAATATGGAAATTGAACTACACAATCAGACCAAATTGCATGTGGAATACATTTTATGTAACCGAAGTAATATATGCATCCGACATCAAGCATGTAGCTCCCACAAGTTACGGTTGCTTGTAAGCTAGTGATGTGTACTTTGAAACAATGGTGACCAAGCCTGCTATAATTATTGAATTTTATAAGCAAGTCCAAAAACACCACCCTTGGAGATGCTCTTAAAAAGTGGCTCTAATGGTCCCGTCTGTGATCAACCATAAACGAAGGCGATTCTGTGAACCGCCTTTAAAAATACCAACGAATGTCATATCCTACAAAATCTCACTTGTTGAGCTCCTCTTCTCCACATTGTTTTTCTTTTTTCAATAAACAAAGACTAAGAAAAGACACAAAATTCGGAATCGTAGTTCAAGGGTTCTCGGTTCACACCAAGAACTCAAGCAATACATATTCTAGAAAATAGCAAAAACACAAAAGGGACACAAACAAAAACATAAAAACACTACAAAATCTCTACACAATAGCCACAAAAGAAAAATAACACTAACTACTCTACCAACAAGCTATGCAAGTTAACAATTAAATCTTCAAACTAGCATCCTCGGTAGCGGCGCCAAAATTTGATCAGCACTCTGCGGGATCGTTAATAATATCAACCTTTTTACAGGATATAGGATTAACCCACAGAGCACTTCACAAAGATAATATTTATATGTTACTCCCGTTATTGATACTAAACTACCAAAAGGTAGGTAGCGGCAAATCCAGAGTCGTCCACAAAGATGCTAGGAATTTAAAGGTTAACTATACAAAGGCGCATTTGGGTTGTCAATCCAATCACGTGTCAGAAATAGTTAATGTTGCAAAACAGTTTTTTTTTTGTTTTGGGGGGGTATCTAATAGCCACTACTATACAAAGGCAAGAGAGAGTAAACTATAAAAAACTAACACTTGCGGAACATTTGCGTTACATGACCGGTAGTACATTTTGATCCTAAATTCAATCAAATACAAGATGTCTAAACCTAACCTAATCCTTATGCCACATAGTGTGGTCGATAGTCAACACTTCCCCCCCATCCGTCACATAAGGGTGCTCTCGTTTTCTTCTATCAAAACTGCCTCCGTAATTAAAGAAGTACAACAACGTCCCCGATGCTATGCAGTTCTATTCATTCCCTGTAAAGAATTACATGCCTGGCACTCCACAATGAATGTTTCTCCCCAGGTCTATAGAGGCAAAGAGATAGACACTTTATATATTATTGACTTTAAGGTTACAACGACATATGTCAAACTACCCCAACCCTAGTTGCTACTAAACTATCTTTATCCGCAACTTTTCGGGTTCCAATCCAGCTTACTAGTGTACGGTCATCAGAACGGTGACTCGGCAACCCACATGCATACACCCATGCAGTCTTAGACTCTTATTCTCCGTATTACATCTACTGTCACTCCCTAGAGAATATCAATAAATGCACGAATGTGAAACTAGACTAAGGTGTATACCAACATTGTGTAAAAATCATGCAATTTACAAGAATGTAAGGCTTGAGTCAACATAGTGTTCATAAACATATAAGGATAGGAAGATTTTAGAATCTCACAAAATAACTACCATCTCTTGAATACAAATATAAATCCCCAAGCTAAATCACTACACCCTAAGTAAACCTAGCAAAATATAACCAAACACGAAAACCCAAAATTAAATAACAGAACCGAAATCAAACCGACACCCAAATAGTGGGACCCGGTCAATAACCCAAAACCGAAATCACCCGATTGACCAACCCGGAACTAAAATTGCCAAACCCAATGGGACCCTAGAATGAACAACACTTGAACTCAAATTGAACCCGAACCTGAACCCGAAAAGAACCCGCACCCAAATCAAACTTGAATCCGAAACTGAAAAAATCTTTACCTGAAAGATACGTGATCATACCCGACTACTACCTGATTTGAAAGTAATCGAAATGATATTAACCCGAATTTGAAAATATTCATATTAATGTTAACCCAGATCAAATAAGACTCGAATATGATTGAATAGTGTGTCTATAATTTTAACTGTATTAAATTTTAATTTGATCATAATAAGTTGACAATAACATTATAATTATAAACAATAAAATACATTACTATTCATTATTATGTTATTTAAAATTAAAGTAACACATAAGTTTAAAATGTGTAGTAAATAGCATAATTAGATGAAATTATTTTTTAAATATATTTTAAATTTATGTATTAGATGAAGAACATTGTAAATTATTAATTTAAAATTAATTTAAAATTATATGTTTAAGCTAAAAATAATATTAATTATTTATTGTATTTATCATTTTAAAAAAATCATACAATATTAACTTTTTGTTATTATTATTTTCTTTTGAAAAATTAATTGTCATTAAATTCCCAAATATTTTGAATACACATTTTCAATCATTCAATTCTTTTGTAAGAATATAAAACTATATGTAATATAATATTACACTTATAGTAAAATTTTCTCTGATGCATAAATTTAAAATATGCTTAATTACTCCGTACCATAGCATGTCAAAAAAATAAATAGTAAACACGTGCAAAAATAATTAATCACCCTGTTAGAAGTTCCACTTCTGCAACACACCATGTACAAAGATTCACAATGGTAAGAGTTTGTAGAACTCTTATCATCCACAATTTGTCACTTCACCAACTAATAACATAGGAAATATTTGCTCATTAGTATACTTGAACTCAACTTTGATAGATAGGAATGTGAGATCTTACACCATGGTCAAGTATTTAACCTAATCATGAACTTAAAAGATAATTAACGTTCAAATAAAATAAAATTATCTTGGATATTTAAAGTAAACTCGATTATGAGAGGATATAATCCAAAGCAAGTAACTAGAACTAGAAAATAAAAAAATTCATGAAATTTACAAATGTGCATTGCTCATTAGCATTGAAGTCTACTAAGAGTTAATTATACTATTACAATTATTTTTATGTTCGGTGTACCTTATAGAGTCAAAGATACTACACAAAGGACAATAAGTTCTTATAGAACTAAAAAATGCATGCTTATAAAATTAGTTATGGAGAAATATATCGAAATAAAGTAGTATAACACTCTAAAAAAATGAGAATTAATATTTGTTAAAAATCCACTTAGGGTTGATTATATAACTAATTACTAATTAGTATTAAATTATAAGACTCATAACTTACTATTAGTAAAATATTTAATTTCTATAGAAAGTCGATCAAAATTATTTATACAAAGTAAATTTAGTTCTAAAGGAATTTATTGACAATATACTAATTTTGCACTTAATTAAGAAAAAACGAGCATGTATTTGTATAAACATTTACAATGTGTGAATCAGATAAAATAAACTTTGTCAAAAAGTTATGAATCAAAATTAAAAACACACATTACACCTTCATCCCACTAATAATTTCCTACTTTTCTTTTTGGTCCGTCCCACTAATAATTTCCTACTTTCCCTTTTGATTTGTCCCACTACTAACTTCATTTCTAACCTTTCTGCATTTAACCATTTATATGTGGTAATAACTATTTCTTTCATTTGATTTATATTGGCTCACTGCATAACCCATTAAAAAGATGTCACATAAACCTATTTTAAATTTTGCAAAAAATAATTTGGAACTTTAAATTGGGACGGAGAGAGTATATCATTATTACTAATGAAAGATAACAATAAACACACACTCTAACTTTTAATTCTCTCCTCATTCTCTCTAAGTCTGTGACTATAAACCTGAATGATAACAACTATTTTCTACCTAAATTCCTATCAACTGCAACTCACCGTTGAGCTTGGTGACGGGATTTAGCTCCACCTCTATGGCAGCTACCACACAAAATATTATTAACACCACCTTCATTGGCTCCTTCGCCCAAACAGTAGCCCAAAGATCTCGCCGAATTGCCTTATGCATACTGTCGATTCCAAACCTAACGCCAATTACCCAACACAGAGGAGAACTCTCATGCCTTTACTCACATGAACTTATTGACAGGTTGGCTAGCCCACACAAGAATGCTCTTATTGGAAACTTCCCAAAGGGCAGACCAACCATGGAGAAGATAGAAGCCGATTTCTGGACAATCATCTTTACAACTAAGTTCCAGGTTAGTGCTCCGGACTTCAAAATATCCTTATTAGATTCCAAAATATTGAGGACTTTCAGAGAGATTTTGGGTTAAAGGAGCTTGGTCTATAAATGGTAATACTATGAGAATCCTAAGACGGACCCCAGACTTAAAGCCTTACTCTGAATCTTTTATTGTTCCTGTTTGGGTTACCATTAGGAATGTTCCTCTATACTATTACAATACTGAGTCTATTTAGGCTATAGGCAATCAGATTGGTATTTTCATGAAATTGGATCTTGCCACTGAGAAACTGACTAGGCCTTCAGCCCTTAAAATATGCTTACAACTGGATCTCCAATCTCCCATTCCCTCCACCATTAGGCTTGGTTCGGTTCAGGACAATGATAAATATAACTTGGAATTTGAGAACCTTCCCACTTACTGTAACCACTTTAAAAAGATTGGCCATTAGCAGTCAAAATGTAGAGGTCCGAACGGGAGATGTCTGATTCTTCTAAAATCGTGTATTGTTATTGCAGAGACAAAATTGAACCTTTAGTATCTTCATTAATGTCCATCATACTTTCATACGAAGGATTTTCTAACTCAACCAGCATGGAATTCATCTTAAGAGAATCTTGGACAATGAGATCAAAAGTATTTGTAAAATTCACATGTTCCTTAACCGGATAATTATTTATATCATAAAAAATATTAAAGGTAGCAGCCTCTCCATCAAATTCACAAGTTAGGATCCCTGAATCAACATTAATCTTTATCTTAGCAGTTTTCATAAAGGGTCTCCCTAACAAAATATTACCTGATTTTGCGCAACCCATATCAATGATATAAAAATCAGCAGGATATACAACTTTCACTAAAACATTCTCAAGAACACCAACTGAATTAGAGAAAGATCTATTAGCCAGTTGAATAATAGTATTCGAGAAAGTTAAATCACCTAGATTAAACTTCTTATAAATCGAAATAGGCATAACATTTATCAAAGCACGCAAATCAAGCATAGCTTTATTAATTCTATTATCTCCTATGGTACAAGGGATAGTAAACATACCCGGATCCTTACATTTTGGTGGAATCTTTTTCTGAATGATTGCTGAAACATTCTCACCCATTGAAAACCATTCACCGCCCTTCTTGTTGCTCTTCTTGGATAGGAAGTCTTTCAAGAATTTTTCAAACTTAGTCATTTTATTTTTTGCCTCGAGAAAGGGGACATTGATGTGCACTTTACTGAATATGTTGAGAATATCATTTATATCCTTGTCTTTCTTATACAGTGCTAGCCTATGAGGGAATGGGGGAGGTAGGATAAAATTTGAATTCAAATTAGGTTCAGGATTACTCACCTTATCTTTTTTAGGCCTTTTGTATCTAGCACTTCCTCCATTTGGACCCGGAATTTTTTCTGGGGTCTCCCATTTGGACGAACGGGGGGGGGGGGGACAACTTCCCCAATGTGTTGTCCCGGAACTTCAATGTGGGTATTTGATGCTAAATCCTCCAATGTATTACCGTCAATCAGAGTAATATGGCTCACATTCGCTTTTGGATTTAGTTGAACTTGAGATGGCAATTTTCCATGATTTCCCATCAGTTGATTGACAGTGCTTGTAAGTTGAGAAATTTGATGAGTATGTTGATCCAATGTTGCCTGCATGCTAAGTTATGAAGATTGAATATCTTGCTGCATTCTTTGCATGGTACTCATCACTCCTTGTTGCATCTTATACATGTTACTCATCATTGCTTCTTGCATCTTATGCATGTTACTCATCATTGCTTCTTGCATCTCATGCATATTACCCATCATATCTTCAAGAGATTTTCTCTGCAAAGGAGGTTGTGCCTGAAATGGCTCCTGTTGTTGTGGAGGTTTAAAAACTTGTTGGTGATCAGGGGTTCTCCATATGAATTTGGGGTGATCCCTCCATCCTGGGTTATAGGTGTTTGAGTAAGGATCATAAAGACGTTGCTGATTTTCTGAAGTCTTGTTGACCATACCTGCTTTGGCTATAACAATTCAGAAACCATGGCGCAAAGGTCATTGGGATGACCCATATTACCACACATACCACAAGGCTTGTTTCTATCAACTCTCGAAATTTTCTCCATTGCATTAGATCGGATCATCTTCTCTATTTGTTCTAATCTTTCCTTGAGTTCATCATCAGGATCCCCAATGCTTGCTGCAAACGCCTTAGACATAAAAGTACCTTGTCCTAAAAATATTTACTGGCTTCAACAAAATATTTAATCAACCTACGACCCTCTGAAGGCGTATTATTAAAAAATGAGCCACCACTCGCAGAATTGAGATGCCACCGGTACTCTTCAGGAATGCCTTGAAAAATGCATTCCATAAGTTCTTTGTCTGACACGCCATGATTAGGGCTTCTATCCACCAACATTTTAAACCTGGTCCAATAAGCATTGAGCGACTCGTCAAGTTCCTGCACAATCCCGGTGATTTATCTCTTTGGTGCAGTCGCCTTAGAGGTAGGAAAAATTGTTGCATAAATTCTTTCTTTAAGGTTGCCCATGAGTTTATTGAGTTAGGCCCCAAAATATTGAACCATGAAATTGCTTCTGTAGATATGGTGAATGGAAAAGCCGCGAGTTTAAAATGTTCATCAGTGACTCCCGCGGGTTTCTTCTGAATCTTGCAAAGCCTGATGAACTCACTAAGCAAATGAAGGGGATACTCACTCTTCTTCCCAAAGAACTTTGGCAAGACCTTCAGTAGTGACAATTTAATCTCAAAGTTTGCACCAACATCCGGAAGCACTATCAGTGATGGGAGATCATCAATAACCTTGTTGGACAACTCCCTCATTGTTCTTTTTCGAATCTGATCACCTTCTTCCATCTCTGTAATTTTTATTTAAAAACCTTTTCCAAAATTTGAATCACAGGGGTCTCCCGTTCGGCCGAACTGGGAAAATATTCCTGGTGCGCTTCCTTAGCTTGTTTCCTCAACCTCCTTGCTGTATTCTTAATTTCTGGATCGTGCAACAATTCAGATTTGGATGACTTGGACATACACCAAGAAACAAAAATCAATAGAAATAAGAAATATAATTAACGACTAGTTCCTCAGCAACGGCGCCAATTTGATAAGTCATTTTTCTACTAAATAAACCTGCAAACTTATCAGATTTAAATTCAAGTATAGAATAATCAAGATCGATCCCACAGAGACCACTGTAAACAAATTATTATTTCTAAAGATTCAATTGTTGGATAGTTACCACACCTTAACTGAATGAGAAAAATCTATTAACTAAGAAAGAAAAATCTATTAACTAAGAAAATAATTAAATTAAACAAAGAATGCAAATAAACACAAATATCAATATGAGAATGAATTCCGACAGCAGGTAAATCCACATTAACTAATAACTTATATGATATATGGCTCAATAATAAATCAATTCGAATGAACCAACCAATTATAGACTGCCGATAATCAGTTACGAGACACAGTCCAATTTCTTCTTACTTTGTCGATAGCCAGCAAGAATCATCTATAAACTGACCACTTCTCTAATTAAGATATAATCTAGCAAGAATCAACTATAAACTAGATTTATTATCTTAACAGCATTAAAAACCAAAGAATATCGGATCAACTGTCAGAAATTATCCACTCATTATTCCCACTATCTGCTGAAAGTTTCACCACTAATTAAATCTACCCACTAGATAAGATAAACAACAGAATTTAATTGGCATTATTCCAAATAACTCAAGGTTGATCAGATATCAAGAAATTCGGAAATAAAATATTCAAAGAGAACAACTAGGAATCCATACAAATCAATTATCACGAACAATTAAGTGTCACATATAAGTCATAGTTAATGCTTTATTACGCTTAACCGGAAAAGAGATTTATATGGTTATAGTAATTAAACAAATAACAAAATAATCAACTAACATAATAATTAACGAAACTCAAGAAACGAAAAGATGATAATGGTGATTAATATTGCTGGGAAGAAAATACAATGTCACACATGCAAGGTGACTTGAAACAAAGCTGCAGGATCACAAGGACAATGCTGTGGCCGTCTCGAAATCTAAAGCCACGGCGTTCTTTTTTTAATCTAGCCCATAGAATTGTATTTATAGGTAATTACAATAACCCTAATTACAAATCAAAATCATAAAAGTAAAATATTATTGGGTTAATTAATTTGGTCTTCATATTGAAGCTTCTATTCTTTAATTCAACATTCTTTACATGAACCGAAATGAGCCCAAATTCTTCGTAGCACAATCCAATTGTTTTTGAGTAGCTTCATTCTGAAATAATGTCTCATATCCCTCATTGGAAGGTAAAATAAGAACATTTTCCATTGGAACACACTACCTCATTAAAAACCTTACCGGGAAAACCCTTTGGAAAAAACCACGGTTAAGGGAAAAAGAGTATAGTGTATCGCTCCTCACCCTCAGCGCACACAATCTAATGATTTTCTTCACAAAACCCCACACATATGTACACATCAAATGGTATAAGAAGTTCACAAAAGTACATAAAATATGTGTATAAAATACACCCAATCAATCTTCCAGAGGATCCCAATCAAAATAACATCCCCCAACTAATGTAACTTGTGACAAACATTCCATAGTTGATACTATCCCTCAACCTAATGTCATCACTGAAAATTTTGCATTTTCTTACCTTGACGTGCCTGATAACTCCTTGCTCACTCTAATGAAAGATGACAGGCATCTCTCCACTCTTCTAGCCAATGATGATCTATTAGGTATGGCCTCAACCCCAATAGATGGAATGGACAATAACAGTCCACTCAACCTCTCTTTCTGGAGCAACCCCATTGCAGTAAAAAATATTTGCTCTACTAAGTGACCTAGACAATGACCTTATCTCAGATCAGGAGACTGAGAAACTCTTACTGGTCCAGGTTAGTACGAATCGGGTAAATGAACATACTTTGGCTGTCAACATGAACACTGAGAAACATAGGAAGAGACCACTTTTCAATTGGGTTAACACAATGAACCTAACATTATCCTCAAAAAGTAAGTCCTCCAATTTAGATGTCTAGTAAGACCCAGAATGTTAGATGGATTGTTTGGAATCTTAGAGGAATTGACACCTCGCAAGATAGATTAAAAAAGCTGATCAAAATCCATGAAATATCCCTTCTTTGTATCATTGAACCTAAACACGAGGCCAACCAGGGTGATACATACAGGACCAAACTAAATTTCCAACATTGCTACTGCTCCCAACTGTCTAACATCTAGTTTTTTGGACTTATGATCTTAATATTAATATTAATAGAGAGTCTTCAATGTTCATTCATACCAAAATCATGATCTCCTATTTCTAAAAATAAAGGATACAGTTTTCTTACATGTTTCTACCTCTATTGCTACTGGGAAAGTTTTGTGGAATCTCCTGATCCCTGGTGTTAATGCTAATAATTTGTTTACTGGTGACTTTAATGATATGACATTTTCCTCTGAATATAGAGGACCTAACTCCCCTAACAGGAATAGCATCAGACACTTCTCTAATTTCATAAATAGGAACCATCTTAATGAAGTCTGCATAATCGGCAATACTGTTAGGAAAAAGCCTACACTTGAAAGACTTTACAGAGCTCTTTGCTGTAGAAAGTGGTGCTCAAATTTCCCAATAGTTCTATTCATGCACTGAACATACACATATTGGATCATTGTCGTTTGCTACTTACTATTGGAAGTAACATAAAGACATATCCAAAACCTTTAGATTTCTCAATGTGTGGCTAACTAGACCTAAGTTAAGCAACATAATTATAACTAATTGGGAGAAACCACTAAAAGAATCTGGCATGATAGGGTTATTTTTAATGTTTAAAAGACTGAAAAATTGTTCTAAAAATACGGAATAGAAAGGTTTTTGGATATATTAATGAAAACATTAAAGAAAATAGAGAAAGAGGTTCTTGATCAAGAACTGATATATGAGAACTCTAACACTACCTCTGATCTTATTGCACTAAAGAGAAAAAAGCCTTACTCACTAAGGCTCTCCATGAAGAAAGCCTCTTTTGAAAATGGAAAGACAACATAAACTGGCTAAAGGATAGAGATGAAAATGCCAAGTTTTTTTATGCATTCATTAAGGAAAGAATATACAAACAATGTATTACAAATATTAAGGCTTCTAATGGCATTTGGTTGGATAGCTCAATGGAGATTGAAAAAGAAGCTGTCAGTTTCTTTTCAAATCTACTAACTGATGACCTGGACCCCTTTGCTCAGACCTTTAGAGATCACTTTCTCAATCAGATCCCAAGTTACATTACTTAGGCCGATAACCTCAGGCTAATGAAGGAGCTTGACTTTGAAGAAATCAAATCTGTTGTTTTCTCTCTGATCCAAAAATGGAAATTCCCATTTCCTTTGCATATTACAGACCAATCAGTCTGTCTAACTTCATTAATAAAGTTTTCTCTAAAGTGATTAATGAAAGACTATTATCTCTTATGCCTAAAATTGTATGTGAAAATCAATCTGGTTTCATGAAAGAAATAGAGATAGAAGTAAATGTCATTTATTTGCAGGAGATGACCAATTTTCTTAACACTAAGAAAACCAACCCTAACTGCATTATTAAGCTTGACCTTGTCAAAGCCTTTGATACGGTTTACTGGAACCTCCTTGCTTCCATTTTTGAAAATTTTGGTTTTCATACTAATATAATCAAAATTTATTCTAAGCAATCTATCTTCTACATATTTTTTAATCCTTATTAATGGTAGACCAGCTGGTTTCTTTAAAACCTCTGGAGGAATTAAGCAAGGAGATTGCCTATCTCTCTGCATATTTAATATCGTCTCTGAAGCTTTTACCAGAAGCCTCAAATTCATTTTTGCTAATGGAAAACCAACATATTTCAAACTTCGTAAATGAGCTAACCTAGTTTTTCATTTAACATATGTTGATGATACAATTATCTTCATACGAATTAATAGACTAGCTGTCATTAGGCTTAAACATTTTCTCTCTGTGTTTAAGTAACCTCTGGCCAGAAGATTAATTATGAGAAGATTAATTTCAATATCAATAACAAAGCTAAGTCTGTTCATATTCATTTTCTGATATCTAATCTAGGGATAATCCAAGGTAAATTTCTTTTTACTTATCTTGGATGCCCTATCATCAGAGGTAGAACCAAGACTTTTCACTTCAGGCATTTATTTGAAATGTATAATAAGAAGCTGAAAAAATAGAACAAATGGATTAGTATGGTTGGAAAAATGATCTTGATTCAATCAGTAATGCTCTCCATACCCCTAATATATTTGGGCAGTTATTAAGCCACTTGATCAGGTTCTTAGAATATTGATGAGCAAACTTAATTAAAAAATTCGGGTGAAAGAGAATCGGGAGGAAAAAAGTTAGGAAAATATGGGATAAAGTATGTTGTCTTAAACTAGAGAATGACTAAGGTTTTAGGGATTTTAATAAGACCATCACAAAATATTTAAAGCTTTGGTGGAAATACCAACTAGTTAAAACTCTTTGGTCTCAATTCCTATGGTCTATTGCACAGTCCAAAGGGAATTCTCCCAACTGGAAGAGGATTGCATCGGTCAACCAAATTCCGGAAGAAAACTCTAGATTCATTCATCTCTCGGGTACTATAAATGCCTTATCCTCAAACTGGACTGACTTTGGAGCATTATAAGACCTGTGTACTGATCATAGCATCAATTTGGACACATCCCTATCCATTGTTGATTTCATTCATCAGAAAGATAAGATGATCTCTCAACTAAACTTCTTACCTACTAACATTCTTAACTTTCTGCAGTGGCAAGGATTTACCAACAAAGAGAGGATGGGTTGATTTGGACTACCTCACATGATGGTAGCTTTACACTGAAATCAGTTTATGAAGCAATTGATGAAAAAAGGACAAGAATAAGATCCCTAAAGCAAGTTTGGCACTCAAAAATCCCCAAGAAAATCTCCATTTTCATGTGGAAACTCTCAAATGCTATCCTACCTTTTGATGATATCATTGTATTTTCGAATATTATGATGGCTTCAAAATGTCCTTGGTGTTGCAACTATGATTCTATCTCACACTTCTTTAATGACTATAAAATGGCCACTGATCCATGGAAATATTTTCAGAACTTAATAAATCTGAATTGGCTTATTTTTCCATCTATATAGGATATATTATCTTTCATTTGGACATTATCTGGTTTCACCAAGATAGCACCGAGCTGATCAGAATGATTACATCATACGCGTGCTAGTACTTGTGGAAGGCGAGAAATAAATTCATGTTGACAAACTGAATCCACATACAGATGTCATGATTAAGTTAATCAAAAAAGACATTTACCTCACCTTCTATAATAAGCCTATAGGGAGCTCTAATCTATATGACATGCACTGGTTCACCTTAGGCTTAACCCCTAAACCTAGGCCACCACCAAAACCAAAATTCGCCATAGTAAGATGGTTGAAACCAATGACTCAAAATGAACGTTGATGCTTCTTATTCCAACCAACACAAAAGAGCTGGTCTAGGTGTTATTATCAGAGACCAAAATGAAACTTTTATTAGTGCATTCATTAGGAGATCCATAGTTGCATATAGACTCCACGCGGAATTTCTGGCTATCTTCCATGGCCTTAAGTTTGCTAAGAACTAGACATCCTCTCTTTCATCTTGGAGTCTAATTGTAAATTGGATTTAGCAGGCATTAAAGCTCCCATTAAATCCCTCTGGTCCTTGTTTAATCTGGCTCACTTAATTCAGGAACAAACTGTAAATATATCACTATCTCACACATGGAGGCAAGCAAACTTGATTGCAGATCACGTATCTAGAATTTCCCTAGAATCTAATGATAGAAAACACCTCTCATGGGAACTCCTTCATCCCACTACAATTGTCCTCATTAAATTGGATCAATTTGGAACTCCTGTACTTCTTGTAAAACCCCAAGTCAGATGCTACTCTATTCTCCTCTATTGAATTTTGCAGGTTTCAGATTTCTCAAGCTCCTTAGCAGTTGGAAAAGAAGAAAAGCTCACATTCTGAACCAGCCATAGCCCTCAGAAGTTGCTCACACCACACTGCTTATCATCGATGGCTAAAAAATCCAACACTCGCACACTCATTCTCATCTCCAGCTCATAGAATCGCAATTTTGCAGTAATAGGGAGAGTTGTATCTTTTGTTTTAGTCCTATACCACCTGGACATCCAGCTAAACACTACTCATTTGTAACATCCTTTTAAATGATCTGGTGGCCTCAAACCTATTCACATAGGGGGTGGAGATAGTTTTAAGGGAAACTTCATTTAAAAATGTTACAAACACATGCATAAATATCCCATATAGCCCTCTTTTGTAGTCATATGTTCAAGCATACCTTGAACCATCATTGTAGTTTTGAAAACCTTAATTTTAGGTTTGGGGATCCTTAAGCAACCCCACCCACCATGAGTGGAACTTATTGAAAAAAAGAAAGAAATATAACAATAAACACATTTGATAATTATTCTTTATATATTAATATTATTAACATACTTTAATTTTTTTAAAACATATGAATTATTTTAATTTATAAATTTCCAAGTATTAGAACTTATTGTTTGTGAAATAGTTAAACAAAAGTTAGTGGATTGGCTGGCTTAATGATTTCCTTGAGTTAAAGAGGTCTCTGGTTCAACTCCCCAAAACAAAAAATTTCCCCCAACTACCAAAGTGGTTTTTAAAATTGTACATAAAACCTCGGGTTCGTATGAGTATATCTTTTTATATAGCGTTTACAATGAATGAATTAGATAAAATCAAGTTTTTCAGAATTTCATATCAATTAAAATTTTATTAAATAAATATACCACATACTCCCTATGTTTATTTAATAATGGCACACCTTCTAATTTAGAATGTTTCTTTTATAGTGACACATGCTTGTTATGGAAAATTTAAGATTTTTACATCCACTCATTTTACTTTTTCTTCTTTCAATTCAATTTCATCCACTCATTTACCATCTCCTAAATTCTACCAACCAAAATGATGTGCCATTGCTAAAGAAACAGAGGGAGTAGTATGATAGGAAACTGAACTTGTATGCTTATTTTGCACTATAATTCCATGATTTGAGCGATTAATTTTGGATATACTAAGACGGTAAATTGCATGACCTTTGTAGCATGTAACATCATCTACATCATCAAAATGCATGCCTTTATATATTTTTAAAAGAATTTTTATTCAAATCAGTGTATATTAAAAATGAATTTCATTTATGTAATTTGAATTAAGGAAATAATTAGGCCAGCATTGGGAGGAATGTGATGGATGGTGATGGAGAGACGAGGGTGGGAAGATGGGGATTGATATAATGGGACCACGCGTGAGGAAAGAATGCAAGTAAAAATGGGAGCAATAGAAAGATGTTTAAAAACAATAGTAAATAAATTAATTACGTTCAGTAAATTGTATGTGACAGCTAGTGATTGGATGCCTGATATTGCCTTTGTCAAGAAATGATCGTTTATTTCATTTTTAAAGTAAAATTTCATTATTCATTCATTTTTTCTAACGTGTTCATAAAATGTTCCTAATTATTAATAAATGCATTTAATTTATTTATTTATCAAATATAACATGTATTACTGAAGTCAACAGATCATTTTACAGTTAAAATTTTTTAAATTTGTTTCTACGACTTTCAAGCTTAATTTTATAATTTTAAAAAGCTTCTCTTCTTCCGGTGTCATCCACAACTCCACCAACCTCTTCCACCAAATTATAATCATCAACGATCCAATCACATCATGATCATTTTTGTTGTCTCTCCTTCCATGTTCATTGGTTTTCAGTGGGGATTTATCACTATTAGAAATGTTGATTCAATGTTAACTCAATTAAAATATCTAATAGTTTGTAAAAGAACTAATTAATAAAGGCATTTGGTAATAATTTTGGAGCGTTATAGTTGTAATATAAATATATTGCAAAAGAAAGAGCAAATCCTGTAATTTCACCTGAAAGTAGCTAACAAAACTGCCATTTTCTCTTTTTATACTCCCACTAGTGGAGTTTTTATTAAAGGATACAATCAAAGGTGGTTCTGTGGATTTGCCCAAGAAATGCCTTCTCCAGGGGCTTCAAAATTTGGAAGCAAGCCAATTAGACTCTCTAAACAAATTAAAGTCGTTTGGTTCAAATACAAAGGAGGTTTTCTGATAATCATCTTTGATTGACTCTAAAAAAAAGAAGGTTTTTTTTATAAAACCTCTTTTAAATGGATACATTGAAAGGCGGTTATGTCAATCTGTGTTTAATTTGAATATGTTCTGAGTTCGGAAAATGGAACCAAAGAAGTTACAGTTGAGGAAATTAGTTTTTCTTGTTGACTATAAGGTGAGAGTTCTTACGAATTCATATGTTTAATCATGCCTCGGTTCCGACTCTGTAACATACTCATGCAAAGAAGAAGGGTTTTGGTCAAAATGGTTCGGAAGTTGTAGGGGTGATAAATAATAATCGTTTTTAGGCCAATGTTACTTGAAATACTCATTTGAGTGATAATAAGTGGGGTTTGGACTTCATGAAGTACTAATGTAGCTACCCATGTTCATTGGATAAGGTGTCTAAATTTTTACAATTCAATAACTAGCTATTGGTTGCAAATCATGTGTTGAATGATAGTGTTTTGGTCATGGAACTAGTTTTGGTGCTTTAGTTCCATTCATGCATGTTGATGGAAATTTTTGTGTTGTATCATCTTTATGGGGATGTTAGTTGCATTTTATTTTATGTGATTGACTGTGGATGGAATTAAATTGATTGGAAGAGATTTGAGAAAATCTCCTAATTACATCCCTATGTTAGATTCGTTTACTCTGGTAGATGTTGAAAATGCTTCAATGAATGGTCTGGTCCGAGCATGTTGTCCATGTAAGGATTTTATGAATGATATTTTTCAGGAAGGAAGAAGTTAAGTGAACATCTCTTCATCCGAGAGTTTCAAACTAGTTACACATCTTGGGTGTGGCATAGGGAGGTTGACATGGCTAGGGTTGAAGATGTGAGCCATAAAGAAGAAGATAATTTATATGTAAATTATGGATTCAAGAATATGGTGAAATATGTTAATTTCTAGAGAATTCAATGGTAAACCCGGAGTCCTTGAAACTTTGCATAATGACAAGAAGAAGGCATTGTACACCGGTTCAAAACATTCAGCGTTGAGTGCCACTTTGCAAATGATGAATTTGAAAGAGAAATACGGGCGAACTGCTAATGGCATAACAGAGAATCTAGAATTAGTTAGGGAATTGGTTCCCTAAGGTAATCATTTACCAGATAGATTATATGTCGCAAAAAGAATTCTTTTTCCTATGGGAATTGAATTGAAAGAAAAAATTCATGCTTGCCCAAATGATTATATGTTGCATAAATGACCAGAGGATGAGAACAGAGATAGATGTTGGGTATGCGGTGAGTCTCAGTACAAGTTAAAGCGTGGTAGAATTGCGTTTGGGAAGGATGCTGATTCGATTTCCAAGAAAAAGACACCAGCCAAAGTGTTATGGTATCTCTTTTCATTCCTCGGTTGAAGAAGCTGGTTGCTTACAAAGAAGATGCTAAGATGCTTGCAATAAAAAAATACATGCTTTACCCAACGATTGTATGTTGTATAGAGGGCCAAAGGATAAGGACCGAGATAGATGTCGGGTATGAGGTGAGTCTCGGTACATTTTAAAGCATGGTGGAATTGCAGTTAGGGCGGACGCTGATTTCATCTCCAATAAAAAACACTGGCCAGAGTGTTATGGTTTCTCCATATCATTTCTCGATTTAAGAAGTTGTTTGTTTGCAAAGAAGATGCAAAGTTGTTGCAATGGCATTCTGAGAGAGATCGACCTGTGGATGACGTGATTAGACATATGTCAAAAGGTGAGCAGTGGAAAAATATTGATCCCAAGTATGGAAATTTTTATGGGTACTCAGTGAAAGGGCACTACACATGTTCATTCTGTGAGAAGAAAACTTCATTTTGTTAATCGAAGCATGGATGTAAAACCATATATCAAGGCTATAGGTTGTTTCATCCCGAGGATCACCCATGGCGATCAACGAAAAAATGGTTCAATGGAGAATTAGAGAAGAGAGTAGCACATTACCACTAACGGGTGTTGAGGTTTATGAAAGAGTTAGGGATTTTCCTAATGATTTTGGGAAGAAGAAGCGTAAAGTTGCAAGTGAAAGAAGTTCGAAGAAACATTCTATTTTTTCAACCTTCTTTATTGGAATGATTGGACGTAAGACATTGTCTTGATGTAATGCACATTGAGAAGAATGTATGTGATTCTTTAGTTGGGAAATTGTTGTATACCCATGGTAAAATAAAGAATGGGTTGAAGGCTTGGATTGACTTGGTTGAAATGGGATTTAAGAGAAGTTTGGGGCCGGTCATGAGTGGTGATGATTGTTATCTTTCACCTACTTTCTATTCCATATCTCAGTCAGAGGAGAAATCCTACTGTGAGACCCTTAGTTGTGTGAAGGTACCAGGGGCTTAGTAATCTAACATAAGTTTGTGCGTGTCTGTGTTGCCACGGTTTGATATAGGAATTGAATGCCATTTCCATTAAGTTGTCATTGCCTTCCCACATGACATTGTGCATTAAATTTTTTTATTATTAAAGTCCATATGTTCAAAAATCATTAGTGTTCAGAAGCTTGACCATTTGCAATCGATAATCGTCTTAAGTTCTATGTCAGATGGAGATGTACTTTTCCAAGTCATTCTTTGATATAATGTTCAATTTTATTGTTCATTTTCTCCATGAGATCAAGTTGTGCAGTCCTATATTTTTAAGGTATATGTATACTTTCAGGAGGTATATAAAATTTTTCAAACATTTTGTTAAGAACCGTTACAAATCTGATGCAAGTATTGTTCATCGTTACATTGCGCAGGAGGTGATTGATTTTTATACCAACAATTTGAAGGAATTAGATTATGCCGGTGTTAAAAAATCTTGACCCGAAGGGCGGATACAGGGTCAAGGGGTAAGATATGGTAAGCTACTGAGCCCTAGTGTGGGATATTTGTGTTTGGCCCACCTTCATGTTTTTCGCAATCACGATGACATTGTCCCATATATTATGTTCAACATAGAATAGATAAGAATCAACCATCCTATGTACAATAAAGAATGTGTTCTCCAACAACACACTAGAACTTTCACTTCATTGCTATGAGCTCAGATAGCGATTGGTGATCATCCATGTTTAGTGAAATGGTTGGAACATAGACCCTTGGGAATAGCTATCTCGTATGGAGGTTATGACATTAATGGGTTCACTTTTAGTACAAAATCAGATGATGATAAGGGTGTATCACAAAATAGTGGTGTAACCCTTGGGTCCAGGGCTTTACATGTTGTTAGTGCAAGTGACGAAAATCCCATGTATATCTAGACTTGTTACTCTGGAACCATAATTGAGATTTGGTAGATTGATTATGTGACAATGAAATTTCTTGTGTTTAAATGTCAATGGGTGGATGTCAAAGACAAAAAAAAAATTAAAGAGTTGGGATTCACCCTTGTTGATCGAAGTCGAGTTGGTTTGAGAGAAGATTCCTTCATATTGGCATCACAAGCTCATCAAGTGTTCTATATAAAATAACTTTTAGAGCCTCACTGGGAGATTGTTATTAAAATGAAAAGAGATTTTATTGAAGAATATGAAGGCGAAGTGATGAGATGTCAAATGCATGTGTTTTCTGAAGCATTTAACATCTCTTTTGTTATCTTTTTGTTGTAAGATTGCTAGATTTAGCTA
>JAULKM010121250.1:0-20951 GCA_032355605.1 Rubia tinctorum | reverse complement strand
TGTTGACTTACGCCCAAACTTTTGAATTTCCTTGTACAATCTCTGACCAATATTTTCATTTCCATCATACCTATCATGAGAATATGTTAGCTGAGAAGTTTTTTACCAATGTGATTCGATACCTATTACCTACCAGTAAACAGTCCCTTTTCCATCTTCCCCAAGCTTCTCTTTTTGGAAAGTAGATAGCCCAGTTCCATTTTTGATATTTTCATTGACAAAAGACACAATATCCTCACACTGTAACCACAGAGAAGATGTCATTTTTGACAGTTAACTAAACTTATAGTTGCCAAAAGTAGTTCAGACATGAAAATTGCTGGAGATGATACTAAACTAGCAATTTAAAATCAAAATTTCCAAAACTAAATGAATGCATATCTTACACAGTACATCCCTACCCCCCCACACAAAACCCCATCAAGCCACCCCACAAAACAAAAAGGAAACATAAAAAAATTAAAGAAATTTTAGCTCAAACATGTACATGAACAAGGCAAAAAATAGAACAGGTCATACATCTGATCGTATTTCACAAAGTGCTTTAAGAATATACAGGCGAACTGCTGGATCAAGTTCTTTGTACTTGTTCATCTCTTCTCTGGAAATTTGCGACAGCATGACATGTAAGCCAATATAAAATTATACATAATCAAATAAATCCAAGCTTGAAGGGAAGATAATAAGGATCTGCATACCCTTTTGCAGCAGTCAAAGGGACATCTCCTTCAGCAACCTAAAAAAATCACCAGTACACTTAATAACTTTTTAAAGACTCACGACAAATTTTGCAACATTCTACATTAAGTATGACCTACCCATGGCCACCACATAGCTAGTTTCTTAGACATTATGGACACCCAACCATCGGGAACATTCAGCAATTTGCTGGATGGGGCCACTCCCTGAAGAGAAACCAAAACGCCAGAAGATTAAAAAAAACTCAACTATTGTAAACCATCAACAAGGTCATAGTTACACAAAGGTTTCTATGGAGTGCTTGTTGTGGTTGTTTTCCTGCTGCGAAAACACAATACAGACATATTTTCCCACACTCAATTCCACAAACCACATGTCATACAACAGTCCTCATGTTCTGCAGAGCACATAAGCAGTCGAAACTAGTCTTAGAAAAGGTTACGCAGACCTTCAAAAGCACAATGTGCAGCTGCGAAAGGAACTCATTTGGTACAATCAAACCAGTCTCAATTTCTTCAGCTGAAATCTTCATTTGGCACTGTATCACAGGCTCAAAAACCTGCACAGAAAGTCCATAAAAAAATCTAATCTTTAATGTGGAAAAACTAGTTTTTTTTTATCACGCTAACAAAACAAACAAAAACTAATACCAAAAAATATATAACAAAGATAATCCAAAATATAGGTTTCTTAAAGCCAAATGAGAAGTGAATGAATGCGCCTATGCACGAATAATCACACACAAAATGTACATTCACGGGAGAAACAAAAAGAATGGATTTTTGCGGTGTTTATTCAAATGAGGTCACATTACATTGAAGAAATTGAGGATGGAGGCTAACTCCCAGCGCTGCCGTAGGTTTTTCCTCTGAATGTCCATATCCGTCGGCGAGTCATCCTGTTTGTTCCCGGAAGAAATGCATGCTTTATCTTCTTCGGCGGGAAGGCGGGTTTCAGGCATTGTTAGTGGGAATTGGAGAGATGGAATGGTAGATTTTGGAAAGAGAGGACAGAGGTGATGGTTGCCCGCTCGATGTAAAAGGGTTTGTATTGTGGACGATGGAAATTGGTAATTTCCCGCTCAAACTCGTGTCCTTTTTCCCCCTAATTTTGTCCGATACGTTCCTTGTTAAGGTTGGGAGTTGGGACGCTTCTTTTGTGAATTCGGTTCTTCAATGACAGTGTTTCCGTAAATTGTTGAAAGACTAGAATCTATGTTGCAATTATACAAGAAAAAGGATTAAAATCTTACAAGTTGGGATGTGTCAAATCGGGTTATAAGTTGACTTGTCACTTTTCCACACACGCTAATATAATATATCATTTCTTTCTTTCTTCCTTTTTTTTCTCAAAACTATTCTTCCACAAGCTGAAGCAGAACTCCTCACCTCACCCATCAACTGTCGTAATCTTTATCTCTGAATCCTCAATTTGAAGATCCACGATGCTAAAACAGATTAGAATGTTCATCATCACAAATTAGAGGTTCGTTATTGCTATAAGGAGATTGAACAATATAAACACAAAGATGGAAAAACTTGTAGATTCCATTTGTAACTCTAACCGTGCGAGTTTAAAACTTGTGTCAACCAGTAGGGATTATGTTGGACGATTCCTAAGTTTTGATTAATGACGGGGAAACGAAAACCAATGTCTAATTGAAAAGAGTCAATGGTGCTTATTATTTAACCATCATTCAATGGTTTGATTAACGGCTTACAACTTTCGTTTAGTGGGGGCGTGGTTCCAAAATTGGAACACGACAAGTTTGGATGAATATTGTCTTCGACAAGTGTTCTGAACTCAAAACAAAAGTCGGAATAGGTGGTGGTGACTTCCTATTTATGATTTGATATTGGAATATGTATCGGGAATAACTTAAGTTGCATCTGTAACTGGTTCCGAGTGATGATTTTTCATAATTTTAATCGGCCTTTGGGAGAGTTCCTTATGATTTGAGTCAATGTTCATGGATTTTGTTTAATAGAAAATGCTTATTTGCTAAGAATTGAAGGTGAACAACACCTCAAGATAATCTATAAGTTTTGATGTTATCAGTGAAGGTTTATCTTTAGAGGTGAATGTAGGTGGGGTTTATGAGTACAAGCAATAGATAATGAATGTGATTGTAATTAAGTTTTATACACATTATTGTGGTTTGACGATCCTGGCAGGCATCAAACTAGCACCGTAGCGTCTGGGTCCTGCAATCGAAGTCCCGGCTGAATGACACTGGGTGTTCTTTGACATTGCTTGAATATTTGGAGTGTTTGTCTGGTTCACTCAGTTTGGAGAAACTTCATGCATGTATTGCAGATATGCAGGTCCAGTAATCACTTTGCGTGTATGATTGAGTTGATGAAGCGATACCCAAGATGATAAGGTTCATTTTGTTGAACACCAAGTTCATAGATGAGTCTTCTATTTTGCTAGTCCTGATGTAGTGATTGCATCCATCATCTTGAATGCCTTTTTATATGTACTTTGTATTTTGTCGACAACATCAGAGTTTTACCCTTATTTTGATTGGTTGGTTCTGCTTCCTAATAAGTGTCAAGTATAATAATTGTTTCTGGCCTGGCTGGTTCCTTTCATACTGATAGAGAGGTCTCGCCGCCTTGTTGTGTTTGGTTTTAACTTATTGCGAAGTGTTCGACTTGTACGGTCTGTGATGGACTGGTAGGAGATACGTGTGAACCATCTGTAGTCTGACGAGCAGTTTCTTCCCAGTTGCAGGCTTCTGTGGCTGGGAGACGTGCCATAATTGTCAAAATTCCCATTAGTCATGGGTCTGGGGAATGTCCTTCCCTTCCTCATAGGACCGGTGACTTAGTGAGGACAATCCGCGTTTGTCTTGATAACTTAAGGGAGGTGTCAAGATATGTGAGGTCGTCTTATCTGGCACCTCGCCAGGAAAAGTGGGTTGTTAGGGTGAGTAGTTATGTGGAGGATGCACTGGTTCGGCATTTGGACTTGGCTTCCTCCTAGGACAAAGAGAAGAATTATTATGAAATGTGTATTAATAAGCTCGAGGATGATTATTAGGAATTGGGGTTTGTTTGATCTAGCAGCGGGATAAGCTGGTTAGGCTATTTCGATAAGAGGAGGACCGGAGGCAATTTTTGGCGTTTACTGTTGCTGAATTGAAACATAAGAGTAAGATCTTGGATAAGAATCTGGCGCATGTGGAAAAATCTTATGAGAAGTTGGATTTTGTGAAGAAAAATTTGACGGCTGCTCAGGTTTCTTCTTCAGAGTGGCAGCCCAAGTTCGATTCTCAAGTTGTGTTGAACGTGAAGTTAGAGAGGCCAATAGATGGCTTGTGGAAGAGAATTAAAGTCTGGTTGCAGTTAACCATGAGATTTGTCAGGGTTTTGTTGCTTCTCCTCGGCCGCTTGCTGTGTGCGGTTCACAGGAAGCGTCAACGGGAGTGGAGGATCACATTGTGGTCCCAGTATTTATCAACATTCTCTAGGAGATACATGCATACACCAAGAAACTTAAGAAAAGTAATAGTACTTTACGTCAGACTACATATTGTTATTAGAAGATTGTGGTGATGATGAGTGACCAACTTGATCGTGAGAAATATGATTCAGTTGAGGATTTGAGAGCTTATTGGGGGTAGCAATTAGATAGGATGCAAAGTCTATAGCAGCATGATCATCCAGCTTATGGTCAAATACATTATGAACTTGACTGTATTCTAGAGGCCGGAAGGCAGAATGGTGCGAGTATAAGTAGGAAGGTTGTACCTTATATCTGGATGATTTGGCTAAGCTTTGTATTAATTTTTTTTGTATATTTTGGGGTGTATTTGTAGACTTGTGTCTTGTGTATTGTAGTCTTCTTGTATGTATGTGAGTTCCCCTTTCATTTCCATATTTGTATCCTCCTTGATTGTTCCTTGCTTGAGTCATGAGGTGGGTATGTACCCTTATTTGCGAAGTCACGAGTGATTTTCCAGCTTAAGTCGCAAGGTGAGGGTTTATCTTTATTTGCAAACCCACATGTGATTTTCCTGCTTAAGTCATGAGGTGGAGATTTACCCTTATTTCTGAAGCAGCATGTGATTTTCCTGCTTAAGTCGCGAGGTGGATATTTACTCTTATTTTCCAATCCGCAAGTGATTTTCCTACTTCAATTTTCATGTAGGGATTTACCTTATTTGCAAAGGCACATGTGATTTTCTTGCTAAGTTGTGAAGTGAGGATTTACCCTTATTTGTGAAGCCACAAAGATTTTCTAGCTTAAGTCACGAGGTAGGGATTTACCCTTATTAGTGAAGGCGCATGTGATTTTATTTCTTGAGTCGCGAGGTGGGGATTTATCATTATTAGGTGCTTTTTATGCACATGTTGTTTTTCCTTTGAGAAGACATTTTCATTTATGTATGTACATTCATGACCATCTCGTGTTTGGAATTGGAAAGCACGATCTGCGATCACATCGAGACATGCGTATAATATGTTTGTATGGGAGTCCTAGGCTTACGCATGTTAAATCCTAAGGTTGGTTACGTGTCACGTATTTTGGATAAGTGTGTCATCCATCTGAGCCAAAAAGTAACTGTTGGACTTGCATGATCTGTGATTTTGTATGGGCCTTCCCACGGGGGCATGATTTCACTGTCTTGCAAAAGAGTTAGGTTTAGCATTGTTCCGGGATGTGGATTGTTTTTTCTTCATCTCGATATGAAATCAGTGTGGCAGCTGCTACAGGTTCCGCAATTTCACTAGTTTTTTTTTTGAGTTTGAGTCTGTTACCAAGGTTGGTGATTTTGCTAGTAAAGCTATAGTTTCGTTCTGTTTAGACAAAAAAGCGGATCATGTTCCCAGAGGGCCTTTTTTGTAGGACCAGGTGCTCTACCTTGAATGATGTTGTTTGAAATTTGTGGTTGTATGACTTCACAATTATCTGCTTATATTTAGCCTCTTTAATGCTTGCAATTTTTCTACATTCTTCGAGGATGTCTATATTTTCTCTGGTGTTTTATGGGTTGCAACCTTCATCGTGATTAATGGTTCTTGGGCTGGGAATGCCCACTTCTACGGGGATGACTACCTCGTGTCCAAACATTAAGTTGAACGATGTTTCAGGACATTGGTGTTCTGGAGGTGGTTCAATATGCCCACATGACAATTAGTAGCTCTTCAACTCATCCCATTTTCTTTCCTTCTAATAATTTTTGGATCCCTTAGACTATGGTCAGATTTGTGACTTTGACTTGATTGTTGGACTAGAGATGTGCTACCAAGGTGAACTGACTTATGCTTAAGATTTTTGATCCACACTCCGCAGGATCATTAACAAACTAACCTTTCGGGAGATCAATTACCGGTGGAGCGCAAGATGCAAAGATAAAGATTTATATGTTGCTCCCATATACTCACTCCAATTGCTAGAAAGTAGCTATTGGTAAGTCCGAGGTCGTCCACAGAGATGTTAGAACTCGAGAGTTAACTATACACAACTCATAATCGGGCATCACTATGATTGTGTGTTGGGATTAACTAGTGCTGCAAACATAGGATTTGGGGGTTTTTTAATCTAGCAACTACTAATCATGCAAACAAGATAGATTAAACTATATTAGACTAGCCTTGGGGATATTTGCGCAACATGACAGATGAATGACTTTTATCCTAGATGTTATCACATATAATACATATAAACCTATCTCATGTCTATATCACAGAGTGTGGGTGATAGTCGGCCATTCCCAATGTCTGTCACACAAAGGTTCATCGACATCTTGTTGTCTATCACCACCGCCTCCGTCATTAGGGAAATTTTGTCGATAGACTAACTATCCACTCCTCTTTCCCCTTAAAACTTCACTCCAAATACTAATGCTTCCCCGCTTAAAGGATCTAGTGCCCGAGCAATCACCTTGCGTAAGTAGTAACTGTTAGGTATGAGAGTAAGGAAAATACATCCTGGGCACTTCACTATGGACACTTTTCCCTAAGCCTGTAGAGGCAAATGAATATGCATCTCGTTATGACTCTAGGGCTGAAACAACTGTGGTCTCTACATAACAACTCTAGTAGCTACAAATTATCATGCTCATTCTATCGTGTTACACCATGGTTTTTACACCCCTATTAGGGTATCTCGTCCCTAACATGAACATTATCACACGATGATCCAATCAAGTATGCTCTGACAATCAGAATGGTACTCTCGATCATACATGCATGGCACAACGCCGGTACTTACGAACCTACAATAAGCCTAACCCAACACTCACAAGGTAGCAATCAAGCCTAGCATGATAGCATATCACATATGAAACTACAGTGCATTGTAGAATATACCTAACATGTATCTTACAAGAATATAAAGTTCAAATCAAACATGAATATTCATAGACATAAAATATAGGAAGATTTAGAATCTCACGAAATCATTACCTAGTCATAAATGCAAATAAATTCCCAAGTAATTACACTACTCCATGGACATCGAACCCAATACAGTCATTGGATTCAATGCCATAGACATAAACTAGGAAATTGTAAATGAGAAAAGAAGAGTTAGTCTCCTTCTCTCTCTACCTAATCTTGAAACTAGAATTGCAATAATGATTGATTGGTCATAAACCCTAGTAGACTAGTGCCACTTTATGTAGTAGGTTTAGAGAAACCCAAATAAAAAGGGAAACCCTATTGGCCACATCGGTATGGGTTGTGCAATAGCACACGGGCTGTGCGAAAGTACACAAGCCGTGGACTGGAGGCCTTCCTCATCCAAACTGATCGCGCGACCCACAAAAAGTCAGGCGTGCCACTATCTGGAGAGTGCTTGGTGGTCTGAGCAGCGCGGTCCGTACAGAATCTTGTGGGCTATCTTTTAGAGTCATCATCCCCGGCTTCTAATGGAACGGCCGCAAAATAGGGCGCGGGCTGCAGACTGGAGGTCTAGGTCTTCACCATATGAAGGCATGGGCCCTGCTGAAGTACACGACCCGCTCCGGGACTTAGTCTCAAAAGCCACTTGTTTGGCACAGTTCATGCTAGTCTTCTATTCCTTCTTAACTTTTGACTCTTTTTCTTCGGCGCATCTCATCTGCTACCACGTTTAAGCTCGTGGCCTTTGGTCTACTACCATTCTTGTGAATGACCTTCAACTATCTTTTACCATTTTCGTGAATGTCCTTCATTAAACTTCTCTGAAGTGCTTACGAGCGATCTACAAATAAGCTCACAAAATAGAATCTAGGTACTCGTAAGGACATAGTATCCATTAGATCTAAATAATCTAAAAATGAGGAATTTAGATAAGAAAAACCAACAATGGCCACTAAACCCTTTGTAATGTAAACCCACTTAAACCTAGTAATTTACCATACACAAACTACTAAAAGATATGCTAGATGTATTAGGAAACACATGTTTCTAGCGTTTCATCAAATCCCCCACACTTAAACCTTTACCCTTCCTCGACTAAACAAGAACAAGCAAAGATTTAAGCAAAAACATAGCATGCAAATAATTCCCCAAAACACCCAACATATATTCCTAGTCTACCCTAGCCCTTAAAGACATAAGAATCTTTCAAACTCTCATATCCCCAAGAAACTAAGACAATCTATCCAACCAACATACCAACTCAAAGGTGAGGTTCACAAAAATATGAATATATGAAGGTAAGTTACTCTACCAAAAGAAATTACCAAAAGACAATCCAAGAGAAGGATAGGATATGTTTCAGTTTCTCTCATATTCTCTCATTTTGCCTAGGAGCCCTTTCGGGTTTTCATTCTAGTATCTCACATTTTTTTCTTTTTCAAAGCTCACTTCTCACCTTTTCCACACCATTTGGCCTCTCACTTTTTCATAGGTTTTTCAACCTATCCGGGCCTTTCACATTGTTTCCTAAGTCGTCTTTTAGGGTTTTAAACTTAGATGGGCATATTTTTTAATTTTTATATAAAAAAATTTGTAGCGGAAAATCCCCAAAAGGTAGGCTTCATACTACAATGAGAAGAATGAAAACAACTAAACAAAAGACATGTTATTAGAATTCCTAAGTGCTTAACTACTCCCTCCCCCGCACTTAAACGTTGCATTGTCCCCAATAGAAATCACAACTGGAGTAGAGAGAATGGTAAACACTTACTCTTGGGACCTCGAAGGACCCACTCTCATGTGTCTTGTCTCGTACGTTCTTCTCTTCTCTTCTCGTCTCTACTCTTGCATTTCATGGGAACAAGGTTATGAAAACCTTCAACCTTCAAGCATCCATCCTCTCAATCAATTTCTCCATGGCCTCCTCTTGCACATCGGCTCTCCCATCAACAATGGCAAACTCTTCTTTCACTTCTCACTCAATGGAATCTAGTCAAGCTCCCCAAGCCTTCATGGTTCCATCCATAGAGTCAAGGCTCACTCCAAACTCCCCCATTTATAAACTTATCCCACCTACCATGTGGCAAATTTCTTGCACCATTTGGGTTAAACTCGTGAGTTTGTTTCCCAAATGTGTGAAATTATTCAAAGAAGTTTGTCGGTAGGTTAGTTTGGGTAGGTTTCATTCTAGGGGGGTTCTCACCGTGTTCCTCTTCAATGCCCACGTTCGGGACCGATAAGGTGCTGTAGAAAGGCTTCTCAAACCTCATATTGGCAGCTATGAAGAGATCCTCCAATGCAGTGCCGTGAGTGATTGTCGTGCGCTCGGGTTGTGGAAGCACCATGAAGTTACAAACTATTGCACCACCAAATAGCCAGATAAAATGATCCTTTGTTGTGGTGGTGGTGATCACATAAGCTTTTACCAGCTTGTCCATAGCATAATTTATCCCTGAACGACCCAAATTTTCCACAACAAAATAGGGCCTCGTGTCCTAAGTATTGTGCAAGAAGCCCGACCATTCCTCCCATTGGTATATTTCTGGCATTATTCTTCCCCATGAATGTGCACTCTTTCACAAATGTGTCCACCAAGTTGGGATAGAAGTTTCCTTCTGAAGTTATAGCTTAAAGGATTTGAACGTCTCAGTTAGGGCATTGAGAAATTTCCCCTTGGCAAAGAACTCCCATGGATCGGAGGAGTAGGAGCACGTACCACAAAGTCAGGAGGACTATTGCGGTACTCTGGCCCGAGTGGTTCCTTTCAATGCCCACCAAATTCCTCCAAAAACTTCCCCACGAGAAAAAAAGTCCTTGCATGTGTGTCTTTGAAATTTCCTTCCCGTACTTCCACCCAAACACTCGAGCAACTTCCCTATGGGTCATTGAGTACTCCTTGTTTCCCAAGTGGAATGTGATGGTACCCTTTCCGTCGCTGTCCGATGTTTGCTCCATGGTTGCTAGAATTATAAAGTCCATAGAATGTACGTCTTTAAGTGCATCTTGAGGAAGCCTTTTAGGCATATCCGACCTAGCAAGTAGGTGATGGGTTCGAGTATGCCTAGTGCTACCAATGTCTCTTTGCATGCAAACTTGGTATTTAAGATTGCCCTCCTTGGCTTATTGAGATACTTCCAATTCCAGGTCGTACCCTCGATTATGTTAGTCAATTTTATGAATTCATCAATAATGGCGGGAGTAGGAGGTACTGGAGTTTTCGGCTCTTGTCTCTGAACTTTAGCCAAACCCTTCCCTTTATCACCTCAGGAAGTTATTCCTTTCACCGGTCTACTCCTCTTAGGACCCATTCTAACACAACGCAAGAGAAACAGTAATGGAAAAACATACAAATTATCCACAAAGATCACTTAGCAAGAAAAAATCTTCCTAAACACATAAAGTAAATCATGGCATCTTAACTCAAGGATCATAATCTTCCCCCAACACTTAGTTCAATCTAACATCATGCATATAACCCACATACTCCCATAAAACATCAACAAATTTTGAATTTTCAAGGTCCCCCATATAACACAATGATGCCATGAAAGAAAGTAAACATAAATTTTAAAGAGTTACTTGAATTAGGAGGCTAGGAGATGAAGATCACACGAGAAAAGGAAAAGAGTGCTCTCCCTTGAGTGAAAATACCCAAATTCTAATTTCTCCTATTGTGAAATGAGGGTGGATATTTTTGAAGTAATTCGAATGAGTTAAGTGATCTATATTGATAGGAGAAGGTACTCGGAATTCAGATTTAGAGAATCAATAATGTTCTACAAGTGGGTTGTTTAGGAGGGAGACAAAAAGAAGATAGTAATGGTTTGGGAAAATGGAATTTTTTGGAGTAAAAGTTTAATGAATTCGTGTTTAGAGAAGGTGTTAATGCTTGGTGTAGTACCACTGGCACTAACCAATTTGAGGAAGAAGAAAGCTGCAAAATTAATGGGGCAAAATGCCTTTTTTGCCAAAGTTTTATTTTTGCCAAAATTATGCATTTTGCCCAATTGCAGTACTTTCTGGCTGGAACGAGGCATGGCATGACCGTGGCATGTGAAGGCCTTGTGCCAGTTCTTCCTACATGAGCCTTACACTGCCCGTACTCCCCTGCACCTTTGTTTTTCTAACACTTTTTTACCCAATCCTATTTCCTCCTAACCACAACCACATGACTCGATCTTAGACTCAATAAAAACCAGAATTATCAACAAAATTCTTTGCCACATCTGCAAACAATTCACTACTAAAAATACAAAAAACAAAGAAAATACCATATTTTTATTGTCGTCGTCACGACTTATTTTCTTCATGCATTCAATTTAGAACAAACCTACCATTGGGTCTCCGAAGTCTCCATCCGCGATTCCACCCCACAAGCCAAAAGCATATGGGGGAATAACAAAATGGGTCATCGAGTCAGGAGAACACAAGGTCATTCTTAGTCCCAGAACGTCACTCAAGGTTCAAGCCCTAGCAAATTTCCTTGCTGACATGGAAGAAAAAATCCACCTAGATGTGGCGGAAGCACATAATTCCCTCTATCCTAAAGGAAAGAATAAGGTCGACCAAAGCGCCTGGACACTTTTTTGTGGATGGGGTATTGTCAAAAGATTATTGCAGAACATGTCTTGTCCTAATCAGCCTAGAGGGAGATGAAAATAAATTTGCACTCTGTTTCAAGTTATCCTTCACTAACAATGAGGC
This sequence comes from Rubia tinctorum, assembly GCA_032355605.1. Taxonomy (NCBI): domain Eukaryota; kingdom Viridiplantae; phylum Streptophyta; class Magnoliopsida; order Gentianales; family Rubiaceae; genus Rubia; species Rubia tinctorum. Next base: position 9,195 of record JAULKM010121250.1, on the reverse strand, counting down.
TAAATATGAGGCACTCATTGGAGAACTCAACCTAGTCCTAAGAATGGAGATATAAAGTGTCGAGGTCCACAATGAATCCTAGGTTATCATCCAACAAGTGCTAGGTGACTACATTGTCAAGGAAAAATAGTTAATTAAATACTTGAAAATGATGAGAGAGCTCACCAGGAAGTTCACCTACTTCAAAGTCACACATGCACCTCACTCTAAAAATACAAAGGCGGACGCTTTAAGAAAACTGGCAACTTCTGGTTATGCATCCCTTCAGAGGGATAAAGATATATTGGTCAAGATAGTACCAACACAAAAAACTTCAGCCACAATAGTAGCGAAGGTATAGGCAGACGACAGATGTCAGATGGATTCCAAAATACAATACTCAAACATGGCTATATACCCATGGACATAGTGGAAGCACGTAAACTGGAGCTTAAAGCACCATTATACAGCTACACAAACAACATTCTTTACAAAATGGGCCGACTTGCACCTTATTTGTGGTGCATTGGGCCTTGAGAATTAGCACTAATACTCAAATACATGCACGAGGGCGAGTGTGGGTCACACTAGGGAGCTTAAACTCTGGCCAAGAAAAACTGAGACTACGAATGCCCAACAATGTTTGGAGACGCCTATACATTCGTCCATGAATGCAACAACAGCCAGAGAAATGCCACGGTACAGTGGAAACCACAATCAATAGTGACAGGGGTATACATTACGTGGCCATTCGAAAAATGGGGGATAGATATTGTAGGTCCATTCCCCCCGGGCTTAGGCGGAGCAAAGTTCCCAATTGTCGTAGTTGACTACTTCACCAAGTGGGCAGAAGCAAAACCACTTAGCTAGATCACATTAAAAGTGGAAACCTCATTCGTGTGGCAAAATATAATATGCCGCTTTGGGTTTTCGAAAACTATCGTCTCAGACAGCGGGATATAGTTTGCAAGCGAAGTCTTCAATGAATGGTGTCGGGACTTGAACATAAGTCATAAGTTTACCTCCATTGCACGCCCTCAGGGTAATGGACAAGTGAAAGTCACAAACATGACCATTGTACAAGGTATACAGAAGCGACTCAAGGAGAAAAAAATCTGGTAGGGTAGAGGAGCTACCTACCGTCTTATGGGCATACCAAACATCCACTGGGACTTTCACTTTGTAAACATTGTTTAGCTTCGCCTATGGCCACAAAGTAGTCATTCCGGAGGAAATAATAATTCCCATCCTGAGGACCATGAAATACAATTAAAAAGGAAATCAAGACGATGTGAGATCCAGTTTAGATATCTTTGAAGAATGGCGCCAAATAGAGAGCATCAGGGAAGCTAAGTACAAGCAGAGAATTGCAAAGTCTTACAACATCAAGGTTCGCACAACCATCTTCAAGGTTGGATACCCAGTCCTAACAAAAAATGAGGCCAGCTTGGCCAAAAAAACTAGTAAACTGTGGGCAGCTCGGGAAGGATTGTACAAGATCTCAGAAGCTTACAAATCCATCAGCTACTCATTCGCCTGGATGGTCAAGTCACTTATCCCCAATACGTGGCACGTAACCAACCTCAAGAAATACCACATGTAGACCTAGGGTTCCAAAAGGAACATATTGTACACAGGTATCGATATCATCAGGGCCCACAACACAAAATGATCATGGGTGTATATACATAAATGAAAACTGTTTTTCGGAGGCAACACATTGTACCCACCTGGAAACTTAAGCAAGAAATCACCTGATTTTCAATATAAGGCAACTGCCCACCCCGCTACTTAAGCAGGCATATCACCTGCAACTTTGAAAAATAAGGGCAAACGCCCCATCTCGCGACTTAAGCATAAAAACCACCTGCGGCTTTGCAAAAAAAGGTAACCGCCCCACCCTGTCACTTACGCAGGAAAATCACCTGCGACTTAGCAAAATAAGGGCAACCGTCCCACCCCACGATTTAAGTAAGCATGAAAATTACCTGCTACTTCGCAAAATAAGGACCACAACCCACCCACTAACTAATGCAGGGATACAACCAAGCAGACATACTGGACCAACTGGCTCCAAAACCACTACCAACATATAAAATATATATGGTGCCACCAAAGCACGAAATTATCACATATTTTCCAATTTATTAGACCAAATGCACAACTCTTAAACACCGCCCAAACACTAGGGGGCCTAAGTTACAATTCTTTCTATTTTTACAACTACTAACCTATCCTTCATTCCTAAGATATCAGTAAGAAAACCTTTCATATACATAAAAATATGATGGCCTTCTTGGCCCACTCTTCGCATCTTAGTAAGTTGTTGCTCACAATATGCCTTCCAACCCTTGATTGCCCTATATTTCTCCCGATCAAGCTGATAACTCATCGGCCCCATAGTTTTCTGATACTAGCTCATAGATTTACACAATGCGGCATTATCACCCTTGATTTTCTTAATATACATTTGCATCTCTAAACACATATCTAAATAAGAGGGAATTATAACCGGACTAACCACAATAGATTCCCACCACTGAGCTCGCGTACCTGAAGACAATGAGGGAATGTCATCACCGAGGCTAATTAAACAATCTATCGCAATCAAGCTCCGATTCTTTCTAAATAGTTGCTTATTAACCTCTTCTTAGCGCATGTTAAGTGCTACCTGAGCGTTATGCATAGTCTATCAATCCAATGCAGAATCCCGATCAGTTGATAACTCACTCTTAACAGCATCGAGATTTTGGTAGGCCTTGTCCAAATGTGCTAAGGTCTTGTCCAAAATCTTACTTTTATGTTGAAATTCAACAATAGTAGATGTCAATACTCTTATTGAATCCCTTTCCTTTTGATGCATCATCTATAGATCATCTCGTTGTTAGCAATAAGCAACATCCAATTCATGATAGTCTTCCTTGAACTTAGTAGTGAAAACCTCATAGGCATCCCTCTTTTCCCCCCAGGGGATACAAGTTCCAAACATCGGCCTAGCACGCCTCCCAGGGATATCCCTACACTACACACCCTCAGCTCTCGATGTGGCATAAGGTAAAGACCTTTGAAATACTCTGATTGTTCTCCAAGATCACTCAGGTTTTCATGAATGGTGGTCGCTAAGCTATCATCCCGAGAAATGGAAGAATTACTCATCACAGGGCACAAAACATCACACTCTCCTGATTCCTCACACTTAGCCCCAAGATCACCCACGTCTGGTATAGACCGACGGACGGCTGTAAATTCAGGTATCACATTCCCAAGTCAAGACACCATTGAACAAGCAACACATACAACTTTCAAATTAGCATTGCTGGATGGAACACCTCGAGTGTATCTGATACCAACATCGGAGGAAAACTTATCCTGGTTATACATGATAAGAACCTAGAGAAAAATATACAGAGAATAAATCAATAATTACACTATCATCAAAATTTCTATAGCAGTCAGTCGGGAACCATCAACCTAGTTATTATACTAATCTAAACAATAAACATAAGACCATTCACAAAATTGATCACTCAGGACAAAGTTTCCTCTCCGACAATAGTTGACTCACACTCGAGATATGAACGAGATCTCTAAGCATCCATCGTACTGGTATGCAACTCTTATGAGCTAAGGATGTCAGGCAGTCCCTTTAAATAGTCAAGAAGGGGAAACGAAAAGACAACATCTTCTACTTTCTCCCAATACAACAGGTGAAACTCATTCCACAGCCATCCTAGACCATGCTTTATATCCGACATAATAGGAAGGTTATGGACGCGCCCAGGATTAGGTAATTGGGTGAATTCACATCCAACATACTTCCCAAAGTCACAAGAAGCTTGCACAATCTTAAAGATAAAATCAGAAAATGAATGAGTCTGTAATAGCTGGTGAACCATAACTCTTACATACCCAAGATTATTGAACGATATGGCCTTCACACACGCTGCTACTAGAGTACCCTATCCTCAACCACCCGAGGGTATTCACGATCTTTTCCGTGCTTAGCCTTCATGCTACAAGGTTCACCTATAAGGGCCTTTAGCTCATTCAACATGCTCACCAAGGCAGATGCATCCGCAATGACCTACAAGACAAAGACGTTACAACAATATCCTCAGTAGCTCACCTATCATACCTTAGTAATTTGACATACCGACCCATAACGACCAATCACACTAGCACAGCAATCCACGTGCACATTCCCACTCCGGAGACATGCAAAACCTGCCGCTTTTTATCAGGACTCTGTCCATCATCATAGGACGATCCAACGCCTACCAGAGGACACCCTCACTTGGCATTGTGATCTTTGTTAGGGCACATTACTCCATCCCCATACCTTTCTTTACTCAGGAGAGTAGCAAGTGATGGCTGCGCGAAGGATATTATTGAAAAACCCATACTCTGAGGAGAAGTTTAGGTCATAATCACACTGGCAAATGGAATAATTGAATTACATTTACAAGAGAAGAAAAGTCAATACATACCTAGTCAGCATAAATATATCTCAAACTCAGCCCTATCAACAATCTATAAACGTGATCTCTAGATCTAAAAACTAAAATTAAATGCGTCAAATATAGGCCAAGACGAGTGACATTTATGGAAGGAATTAGGCGGGTGTATGACTACCAAAGTGCCCAACTAAAAGTAAAAATGGTGGAAGGTACTCACAGATCATGGACTTCAGTAATTGACACATATACCAGCGACCACAACATCAATACAAATCCGCGGAGGATTTCACCTATGCGAGTGACAAGACCAAAACACTCAAGCAAAATGGAAAATATTCTCCAGAACATCGTTTATATTTTACTCTTACACCCTCAGCCCTCTGCAACTTGGGGGTTGTGGCATGGGAGAACTGGGCACGCTGGAAAGATGCTTAACCAAAGGAAGGCGACTAGCTATCTCAGGCATCACCTTGCAAAAGTGGATGATCAATCACTTAGAAAGGGCCACGTGAAGTCATAGTCCCATGAACACATGGAAACAACCATGATCTAGTTATCACGGACCATTAGAGTCAATAAGTCGGCATCCTCCCAAACATTGAACATGGGCACGAATCACCGGAAACAAGGGGACATACCCTATAAAATGAACACATTGGAAGAACCAAAGTAAGAAACCAACTGAGATTATACTAACACATATATAAATACTAACTTAAGAATTGGAGACAATTCCCCGTGTTCTGTCCAAGATATATTGCAAGGACTTCCGTCTAGAAAACATTGTCATCGTTGTTCCAGAAGTGCATACCACATCACTGATCATGTCTTAAATACACAACTGATACGGAATACAATCTGATCATGTCCAGAACACATATAAACCCCAAGTTCTACTACAATCAAGACCTATGGCCCAAATATAGGAAGATAGATTCCATCCCCCATTTTCATTTAAGTAGTGCACCTAACCCAGGAACACAACTATCATATTTTAATGGTTCGGCAACCTAAGGAAAAAAACAATAAGATTGCTTTGCTTAAAGCACCAAACCACCCAAAAGAAATACATGTGGCTGATTCGATCATATCCACCACTTGTACAATACTCCTTCCCACAGTTATAATCTGAAGAAGAGTTAAGCGACGAAACCCATACTAGTTCTTCCTGCCCACTCGTCGGGTTTTTGAAAAGGGTTAATAGCACCATCTTGCTTTCCTCTTGTGCATTCACTGGTCCCATTCACCGATCTTGCTAAAATAGACACCAAAGTTAAACTAAAAAACAAAATACAAATTGAATAAGAAAACAAAAATACCTACGGTATAATCTAAACATATTTTCTATCCCACCTAAATTCAACAAATCCTCCACCAAATATCGAATATCACATAACCAGTAGTGAATCCAATTGTAAAAAAACACAATATCTACATCCGACACAACGCTTTTTTAGCAAAAATAAAGAAACTCTACGACAACAATGTTACAGCTCTTATATATAGGCACAACATGTCCTAGGGCATCAAGTCATTGTGATATTCAAAATAACTTAATGCACCCCTACGATTCCTGAGAAACCAGCTAGCTGAAAAGACTGATTGAGAATACGAATCGACGACTTACTTCAGAAAGTTAAAATCAATGTGGCATCCTTATTTATAGAATAAAACAAATCCCAAAAACAAAATAAAATCTAAAACACAGCGCTATAGCCTCAATACGCATGGAAAGTAATCATCTCACGAGTTATTGTATATCTCTACCTTCTTACCACGTAATATGCACAATAATATTTATAAACAAAGTACACACTGTGGATACGTATAATGGAAATCATGGTGGTAAAGCAATAATTTAATTGGACACAGCTTCACATATGCCTGGAACAACACCAACCAGCGACGGAAATGACCAACCATTAGCTGCTAAACCACAAACACCATAAATGTATCTCAGTAGTACTATGTAATACAAACAAGTAATAACCATATATGGAACGGATAATCACAAATTCTAAAACACTTGATTCATAAACTTCATGGGTACACAAAATCACTTAAATACAACACCTCATCGATGACCTCCCAAAAAACTACAAAGTCAAAAACATTTAAACTAATCTTCCCTCCTAACACCTGAACCACTAGCAACATTATCCCCTTCAGGTATAGTGGTGTGGTTAAACATCACTAAATCCTGAAGTGGTTGTTGCAGTAACTCTTAGATCATAGCAGGGGTTTCATCATCTTCTTCAGTACTGTCTTCTTTGTACTTATCATACTCGGATTACGCAAGCTCATTGAGCATATGAAATCTCAGTATCTTCTCTAACTTAACAACAAAAAGAAAAAGGACGTATTTATCATTAGTCATTTGAGCATACATCCGATCCAAATCCCGCCGAGCTTGAGCCTCACGTAGCTTTATAGCTTCGATATCCTCCAGCCCCTTAATATCGAAGTAGGGTTTTGTACACACATATTTTCCCAAGCGCACCACTACTCTAACTTTTCGAACTCCGGATACATCTTAACAATTTGTTCATTGGCGCATAGAGATATCTAATATCAGAAGACCCCCACATCACAACTCAGAAAGTTGCTCAACTACCTCCGTGTTCACCTTCTTCATCCTCTCAATGTCCTTTTCTAGCATCTTGCACTTCTCCTCGGTCAGCCTCAACTTCTCTTGTGTCTGGTCATCTCCACACCAACATCTTTCATCAACTATCCCAACTACAAAACAAAATCAACCTCAAACAACAATCATGCATAAGAGAATTAATACATAATATAACAAAACTCAGACTTGGACCAATCGAGTCGGGACGTCTTTCATGGCCACAATAGCAGACTGATCAACTTTTGGACCCCGCGGATGGGAGAGAAAACTTGCTACAACCCCAAAGTCCTGGGAACTGGAAGGTGTATCACCAGAATCTATCACATCCTTAACCTTCCTACGGGTACAACGCTCTGATACAACTTTCACATCTTTCCCTTCGTTTCCCTCTTTGTTACCCTTAAGCTACTGAAAACCAACCTTGAACAAATTCAATGCTACATAACACTGAAAAAATAATATTAAAATATGAACTCACTAAAATCATTGATCATGCAGAAATTATAATAAAAACAACCCTGCTTTTCCTGAGGACGACTTATCTTCATTGCATGTAGTAACATTCCTTAAAAAGCTAACTCTCCTTGGTGAATCTTCCTAATTTCTTAGACCAGGGTCCAATTACAACCATACGATTACTAGAGGGAACAAAATTACCTTTTAATTTCTTAATGAAGAAATACCAGTGTCCTTCCAAGGACCACAATTACTAGGGAAATTTCGCACAAGATTAATAGTAGACATCATAGGATAAAACGTACATCTCTTTGAATCCAGTATTATGAAACTCATAAAACTTAAGAAAACCCCCAATCTTCAAACCCTTGTTAGCACTCTTACACACCTCTGCGTAACCAGATAGTATGGCTAAGCATCTTGGATGTAGTTAGGCAAGAGCTACATCATATCGACCAAGAAAACGCCTAACAAATGCTGGAATAGGTAACGATAGGCCATACAAAAAATGATGTTTCTAAATGGCAAAAACCCAAAGGAAGGATCCCAGGACCTTTTTCCTGAAGCATGCAACCTAATCATAAAATTGTTCAAAAAAGGGTGATATTTCACCAACTCTGACAAAGATTCTCCATTTCCAACACTATCATTTTCCTCCATATTTTCCCTAAACTCATCCCCAGCCGCACGCTCTTCCCTGGAGCTGGTGTCAATATCATACACCACCCCATCATCACTCATAACAAATCAGGTTACAGAAGAAGATGAATCTGACTGCGCAGTTACCATATTTAAATTATGGAAAACGATCGAGGATAATACCTTCGAACTTTGAGGTTTAGGACGAACCTTCTCAAAGACTCCAATGAAAGCAAAAAAAACTTTAGGTACACCCCACCAAATCACAACAGTCACTTTTATAATATTTTCATCGAAAATCGTGCCTCAAAAGTGCACCCTTTTAACACATACTCCCCCTGTCTCACTATAAATTGGTAAATTATTTTTTGAGAGTCAAACTCTGTAAACTTTGACTGTAAATATAAATTAATCTATATATAATAAAATACCATGTGAGATATTGTTAGATTCATCTTAACACCTATTCTTTAAGTATCAATTTTTTATGTGGTATTATTATAGGAAACTAGAAATATTTGCGGTGAAACATGCTTATTGAAGACCGTGAAAAAGTAATTAAGCGATTTATAGCGAGATGGAGGGAGTATAGGATATGTAAGTCAGTTGAAAAAGGAGCCATTAATCATCAAACGTGCCCTGTAATGCTTACTTACTAGTGGCAATATCAGTTTATCTTAATTCACAGAACAATATACCTTCAAAATTGAAAAAATTATAAATATTTTACTTCAACCGCGAAGTCCAATAAAGTTTAGTGATTTTCTTTACAAGATTTAATCAAAATAAACATACGATGTGCTTATTTTGAGTAAAATACACAAACACTACACTCCCATAGAACTTAGCGATTAAGAGGCTTGATGAGACGTCAAATGCATGTGTTTTCCGAAGCATTTAACATCTCTTTTATTATATTTTTATTGGAAGATTGCTAGATTTAGGTAGGTTTACATCATTGGGGGTTTAGATGACCGTTTTCGGTTTTCGTATCTAAATCCTTCATTTTGCAACCTAGTTTGAGTCTAATGGATTTTT